>PVIC010016858.1:0-33391 GCA_004025085.1 Thryonomys swinderianus
AAAAAAAACATGTTTGGGGAATTAACTGCAACAGAATGATGTGGGTTCAAAGAACAAAATCAAAGACATTGCAGAATAATAATTATAAATTAATATAAACATGCTATACAGTAATACATTGGCTCATCAATACTTCTTTATACCAACAATTCAGTTGGCTAACAAGGGTGACATTTTATTTAAATGTAAAAAAAATAACTCAAGGAAGGTAAAAGATCACAGGTAATAAAAATACAAAATAAGTAGGCGAAAAGAATTGTAACAAGTGAATGTAGAAAAAGTTTGTGGGGGCTGGAGATTTAGCTCAGTGGTTCTGGAACCTGCCTCGCAAGCGCAAGGTCCTGAATTCGATCCCCCGGAACCACATACAATGCTGGGCGTGGTGATTCACGCCCACCAGCAATCAATACCACATACCACAGTGCCAGGCGTGGTGGCTCACGCCTGTCATCCCAGCACTCGGGAGGCAGAGGATTGCTGTGAATTTGAGGCTCGCCTGGGCTACATAGTGAGCTCAGGGCCAGCCTGAACTACAAAGTGAGACCCTGTCTCAAAAAAAAAAAAGTTTTGTGAAAACATAAATTTTCAAGATAGATAAATTTTCAAGATAGATAAATGCACAAAGATTTTTTTTTAAAGATGTGGATATTCTTATTTTTCATTTCCTGCATATACAGCCACTCACAAGTCTGGATGTATGGGCAGTTCTGCTCCCGTGATCTGCACCCATCAGGGCTTGTTCATGGATCTGCAGGGATGCTGTTTAGAATCGAGCTGAGCTCCAAAGCCAGCCTAAACTAAGAGGGCTCAATTCTGCTCCATGTGTCTGTCACCTCTCTAGAAGGATAGAGATAGCATCTTTCTTCGGTGAAGGCAGGAGCACAGAAATCTTCCAGAAGTACAAAAGTGGTTTTCAAACTTCTGCTTTCATTGTAGGCCAAACCTACCATCTTGCTAACCACACCACATCACATGTCCAACATACATGGAAAGTTTAAAACTTGGAGAATTTTTTAAAAATTATCTGCCTCCAATATTATGAAATACTTTTTGCTACTTCATTTGAAAGCTAAATGAAGTGGAAAACTCCTGAAAGAATATCACTGACTAAAATTGACAAGAAAAAATGGAGTATAAAGTGTATGGCCATGAGAGAAATTGAATTAGTAGTTAAAAGTCTTCTCACAAAGACAATGCCAAAGCTAAACTATGGAAAATGTAACTTTTAACGTTGGTTTTTTTTTTTTGAGACAGGGTCTCGCTTTGTAGTTCAGGCTGGCCCTGAGCTCACTATGGTGCCCAGGCAAGCCTCAGACTCAGCAATCCTCCTGTCTCTGCCTCCCGAGTGCTGGGATTACAGGCGTGAGCCAACATGCCAGGCACTGTGGTATGTGGTATTGATGGCTGGTGGGTGTGAGTCACCACACCCAGCATTGTATGTGGTTACCGGGGATCAAACTCAGGACCTTACACTTGTAAGGTAGGTACCGGAACCACTGAGCTAAATCTCCAGTCCCAGCAAACGGGTTCTTTATGAGTAGCACGCAGGTTCCCCTCAGAGTACTGTATTGTAGTTTCACAGGAGTGGTTCTGCTTGGTGCCACACTGGACTCTGGCCCACCATCTGTCGGGGTTTGGCACAGAAAAAGAGACTAAAACAGGCCTACCTCAGTCAAGACCCACAGGTCTCATAAACTTGCCTGGGGATATGTAAATAAGCCTTAGATTTAGCCTGGACAATGGGAGGAAAAGAAACACAGCACAACAGCACTACTCAAGACTGATGTGCAAAAATGATCATTCCAACTCAAGTCAGAAGAGGAAAGAAGCAGCGAAGCAGCTCTTGGGAGAAGAGATAAGATGGATACAAGGACAGAAGGAAGAGAGGGAGAGAGGAGAGAGAGAGAGAGAGAGAGAGAGAGAGAGAGAGAGAGAGAGAGAGAGGGAAAGAGAGAGAAAAGAAAATCATGGAATGTGAGTTTAAAGTAGAACATCAATTTTAGGCTCATTTAAGACAAAAATCGCCTCCTGAAAAAAAACTTTAGCAAACTCTAACCAAACAAGGGGAAAAAGAAAGGACATTTTTTCAAGCAGCAATGAGACAATGGCAGAGAAAGAAGCCAAGGGCTTTATTTTCATTCCTGTCAATCGATGCTATTGATCTGAGAGACTCAGTGTTCATCAAATAGCCAGAGGATCTAGTATTATGAAAGAAAAGATCAACAATGATGCTACCATTACACAGGACAAGGTTATTTTAAATTTATGTGTAGCCTAATGCCATGGTTTGTTAAACTGAATATAATTTATTAAGAAGATACAAAGAAGCTATTGCTTCAAAATTACGTGTAAAAAAAATCAGTTTTGTTTGAACAAATAAGGCGGTCCTAAAGTTGTTCAATATCTTTAGATCTGTGGTCTTCTTTCAGCTTCATATAGATGAGTCAGTCCTCTAGACTTTATTTTGGAAAGTCCTGTGTGAGGGCTGGGCTGTTGGGTTCCTTAGGGCATGGTAGGGGCAACTAAAAATAATCACGATCCCCAGGAAGCACTGTTTTTGTTCCAGATAGTTCCTCCAGGTTATAGTACCTTGTCAAAGCAGGGAGGGTAGTAGTGGCTTTGGCAGTATCCTATTAAGAGAAAAAAACGAAGGAAGTTTCTAAGGTTCCAAGCAATAATAATGGAAAAGAGTGGAAAGGAGCATGCTCCTGCATTTTTGTCCTGTGTCTCAGCCCCGAGTCATGTGCCTCATCATGAGATGAGGGGAATGAGAAAAAAATGAGATCTTTTGGGCCGGAGGGTTAGCTCAGTGGTTCTGGCGCCTGTCTCACAAGCGCAAGGTCCTGAGTTCAATCCCCGGTAACCACATATAATGCTGGGCGTGGAGACTCACGCCCACCAACAATCAACACTGCATACCACAATGCTGGGCATGGTGGCTCACGCCTGTCATCCCAGCACTCGGGAGGCAGAGACAGGAGGATTGCTGAGTTCGCGGCGGCTTGCCTGGGCTCCATAGTGAGCTCAGGGCCAGCCTGAACTACAAAAGCGAGACCTTGTCTCAAAAAAAAAAAAAAAAAGAGATCTTTTCAGCTGTACTAGCCACTGACAAATCAGACCCCATGAGGCAGCCGGGGCTGGCTGAATGTACCCGCTGTGGATACCAGTGTGCGGAGTGCACATTTTCACTCCTGATTAGCCGTACCTGGCCAGAACAGATGTCTTCACTTATAAGTATTTTCTCATATCAGTGCCCAGAATCTCCACCATCCTGCATGCATGCTCCTTGCCAACACATCCCGGCCACCCGGACAGCCTCAGCCTGTCCTCACTGAGTGGCAGGAAAATCTCACATGTAGGTTGGAATAAGGGGCCATCCCAGGCCTCTCCTTGCCCCACACTGAAAGTTTGAATTGTGTGACTCATCTTCGGTTTAAGGGTTATTATCATCTCCAAGTGCTGTCTTCCCTTTTACTCCTTTTCCCATAAAGAAGTCAACACACCAAGATGAAGACTCACGCACTGAAATTATGTTTGCCAGAATTTGCGAGATTGTCTTAGTAGGTAAAATGAGATCTGTGAAGACGATGAACGCGATGAGAAGAAAGGATGAAGGAAGAAAAGACTGGGCAGGAAAGTTGCAGAGGACAAAAGGTGGTTCTCCCGGAGCCTAGCGATGTGCCTGTGTGCCTGCTCTGCAGATATGAAAATGAGATTTCACGTAAATGAAAGTGTGTGGATGTAAGTGAAGGAAACGGAAAGGGGTCATGTGACAAGAAAGCAGCAGAGTAGAGTAGTAGCGTATAGAAACTATTAGAAAAAGGGAAGACGTTTAAAGACTGGTAAGGGGATGGATGTGAGCAAACTGTATTGGACACATGAAAATGTAAACCTAAGAGGATGGGCAAAAGGACCCAAGGGGTCAAAATGATTAAAGCATGTTATGTTCATCTACACATCTGCCAAAAGGCAGATCTGCCATTAACCTGCTTCACCAGTAGACATTAGGAAAAGACGTGGGAAAAAAGGTGTACTGTGAGTGAATCTTCATATGGAAGAAGCTTTGAAACGGTAAACTTTCCATTTCCTTCCGAGGACCCGCTGTTCCAGCAGTCTCAGGTGAAGCCTCTCTAGCTGAAGCACCTGGAAGAGGGCAGCTGCGGACCCCATCCTGCCTTCCTGTCTTCTGGGACCCTGGCTCAGTGCGTTTCCTGGGAAAACAAGAAAACGTTTCAGTGTGGGCGGACATGTAAAATGGCTAGGTGTACGTTCAAGCAGTTTTTAACTTTCAAATATGGAGCAATTTAAGCGTGTACAGTGAATTCTTTTAAGACTGTATTAAGACTGATTACTCACCCGTAATCAGCAGCAGTGAAAGACAGAATAGGAAGAGCACGAGTAACAATTAAAATTCGCTCCAGGCTTGCATTTTGCCAGACACTGTTCTAAGTATTAATCCAACCTTCACAGTCTTACAATTAATACTCTTTTATTATCTCGTTTTCCAGATATGAAAAATGGGGTAGATTTAAACAAAATTGCTCACATGAAAACATACTCTTCGGTATTCCTAGAAGCAGCTCATATTTAGAAATAACCATACCGTGCTTTTTTTTTAACCTTTGAAGTGTGCATACTGAGATTTCATCTCAGTAAGAACTCAAATACTGTCAAAAACACCTTGAAGATCTCACTGCAGCGAAGTAGCTTCGAAGAATGTAGTTGTCTCCATGTAGAAAACAAGCTCTGCTTCACCAGACCGAGGCAATTTCTGAGCTATGTGATGAGGTGTTAAGCAAGCATTTGCAGGCGTAAACAGACCGTTCCAGCCCTGTGCCCAGTCCAAGCATCCCTCCTTTGTCCCTGTGCCCTGTGCCAGTGTCTGAGCATATGATCTTTTGGGTTAGGCGTTTCTATCAATTCACGTGGCTTCTCAGAGAGATTGTTTCTACAGTGCCCTCGGTCATTTTCCCCACTGGAACTTACTCTGTGTCAAAGAGCACGCCCAAGGACACTCGGCTAGTCTGTCGTGGAGTCCTGGTGCTGTGCATAGGCCAAGTTTCTCTTCTTCTAAGGAAAAAACAATAAACTTCAATACATAGGTAAAACCTCTTTTTCCAAAGCAATTCCTAGATATTAGACGTTTGCTTAATTAAAAAAAAAAAAGACTGCAAACACAGAAAGGCCATTTAAGAGCTAAAGTAGAGGCCAAAGAAAAGAAATGATCTAATTTATTTTCAGACCCGTTATTAATTCCTAAAGGATCAGTAAAGCAACTGTGTGATATTAAATTTCAGGTGGACAGGGTGATAACTACTTACTTTCATTTACTGTTCCATGCAATTATTTTCTGAAGATTAGATATTATATTTTTGGGCTGGAGATTTAGCTCCAACACCTGCCTAGCAAGTGTAGAGTCCCTGGTTCGATCCCCAGTAACCACATACAACAATACCAGCCATGGTGACTCACACCCACCAGCAGTCAGTACCACACACCACAGTGCCAGGCATGGTGGCTCAAGCCTGTAATCCCACCACTCGGGAAGCAGAAGCGGGAGGAATGCTGAGTTCGAGGCTTGCTTGGGCTACATAGTGAGCTCAGGGCCAGCCTGAACTCCAAAGCAAGACCCTGTCTCAAATATATATATATATATATATATATATATATATATATATATATATATATATATATATATATATAAAATTTTATTTTCTATTGTCAAAAATATTTACAGTGTTTAATACTGTTATTAGTCAGAAATCAGTTTTAATGAATGCAATAAACTGATTATGAAAAGGTAAATGCACCATGCAAAATCTATGTACTTTAGCCGGAGGGTTAGCTCAGTGGTTCCGGCGCCTGCCTCATAAGCGCAAGGTCCTGAGTTCGGTCCCTGGTAACCACATACAATGCTGGGCGTAGTGACTCACACCCACCAGCAATCAATACCACATACCACAGTGCCGTGTGTGGTGGCTCACGCTTGTAATCCCAGCACTCGGGAGGCAGAGACAGGAGGATTGCTGAGTTCGAAGCTTGCCTGGGCTACATAGTGAGCTCAGGGCCAGCCTCAACTACAAAGCGAGACCCTGTCTCAAAAAAAAAAAAAAAATCTATGTACTAATAAGAAAATGTATTGATAACTCAGTTTCATTTAGAAAACATATATGACTTCTACTTTCTCCTAGGAGTAATATATTGTAAAAAAAAAAAAATCTAAGGCCTATCCTTAGAATTAATATTTTTTCTAAAATCACACGTCATGAGATGAAGCCTGGTCATAGCAGGGTTAGAATCAGCAATGACAGTACGTGGGAAGGATCAGTAGATTAGATTATGCAGGCAGAGGGAGGCTGGATGGTCCCATCCTGGCCATCTGCAGAGTGGAGATCCAGAGAAACCAGTAACTGCTCAGTCTTGCAAGCTGGAGACTGTGGAGACCTCACAAAATTAGGGGCCAAGGGTGCCACCTTGGCCTGAGGGTGACGGCCCGCATGCTCCGTGGAGGGTCCCTGGTGAGCGTCCACTCCAAAGGGCAGAATCTGAAGTTCGATGTCTGCAGGCGATGGGAGCATCAAAAGACATCTGTTCAAGAATAGCTGAGTCTGTTCCCACGCAAAGGACTTCATCTTTCTCATCTTGAAACAAAAATTAAAATTCGAAATAGCGGAGTTATTTTCTCCAAAGTTATATGTCCTTACAGTTGTTTCTACAACTTTCTGCTCTGCTCTAAAAATCCTGAATCATCCAAAATCATAATCACACATCAATAGTCACTTCATAGAAATGTATGTGCACATTCTGTGCAATCTGGTGACTTCAGACGTTATTTAACTGCCACAGTGTGGTTTATACAGAAGACACACAGCTTACAACGTACACTTATCAGAGCAGTCACACTTCTGCGCTGCTTTGGAAAACACCCCAAAGCTCATTTACTTTATTTTGAGAGACCTTTGGTATGAAGATAACTTTATTGGTACTCCTATTGAGACTTTTACTAAAACTTAACAATTTATTTGAACAGCTCTAAGAAGCCCAAACCAATAAATTTAAAAAGTTTTTTGCAAATGACTGTAAGATTTTTATTTAATCAGTGGGTTTAACCACTTTTAGTTTCCCAGATGTGCTAGGTATTAGATCACTTCAGGGAAGAGCCTGAACAAAGCAGACATTGTAAAACTTGGTCTTTATTACTAAAAATGGAAAGTCTGAAGATTGGAAATTTGACCTCATATTGGCCTCAAATGGAAACAAATTCAAACCAGAGCCAGGTGCTGGAAGACATTCATGATCTCATCACCTGCATGTCCAAGCACTCTTGTGAAATAGAGAAAATCATCTCCTGATCTCTGTGCCAGGCCTGGGAATGCAATGTCCAGGAGAAGCCCTAGGTTATTCCCTTGCTATTGCCCTGTACTGCTCCCTAATACTGATTCTGAAGACATTGTTCAAGAACACACATGGAAAGGACTGGGGTTTTAGCTCAAGTGGTACCACGCCTGCCTTGGAAGCATAAGGGCCAGAGTTCAATCCCCGATACCGTGAAAGGAAAGAAAGAAGAGAAAGAAAAGAAAAGAAAGAAGTGTGTCCTCAACAATAAAGGGAAAGAATGTCATTGCAGTGGCACCGGGGATTGGCACCAGGAAGGATTTCTAGATCGTGTGACCTGGTTTAATACTCTACATCTATTTCTCTTTCTGGAGGCTCTCCAGTATGCTGGCTTATTTCGGGATCACCACAGGGTGTGGCCATTTGAAGGTAAAATGGTGAGTTGATGTCAGTTTGTGGGTTAGAGAAGGGGAGTGGAGGTTCAGAGGTCAGCAGAGTCCACATGCAATGGCGCTCATGGTGTTTATCAAACAGGAATCAAACAGCAAAGAAAGAAACAAAACTATTTGGGAAGTAAAATCTGAGGAGTATAAAAATGAGCCACAGAATAGCAATGGGAATATTTATTCTCTCTCTGTCTTTCTGCCTCTGACTCTCTGTCTCTGTTTCTCTCTGTTTCTCTGTGTCTCTGTCTCTGTCTCTCTCTTTCTCTCAATTTTTTTAAGAAATGGAAATCTAAAAAGCTACAGATTAACTAGTCAGAGGGAATTCTGGTAGAACTGAATGCAAAATTGGACTGTGAGAGCCCTTAAAATTTTGATGTGTAAAGCAGGACATAATGGCATATGCCTGTAATTCCAGCACGTTAGAGGCTGAAGCAGGATCAGCACAAGTTCAAGTCCAGCCTAAGCTACATAATGAGTTCAAGGCCACCCTGAGCTACACAGGGAGGCCCTGTCCAAAAATAATAATAAAAAAAAATTATTGTGAGAAAGTGCATCTTGGACCAGACTGCCACAGGTGTAACCCTCTATTAAACTTCTGGTTTAGAGCAAGAGTCTCCAGTTGCCCTGGGACGAGAAATAATTTGAGATGTCATGAATTCCTGGGGTTATTTTTTTCTTTTCTCTTGTATAAGTAAATCATTCAGTTTCTTAGAATAAAAGCCTATGGTTTAAGAAATGAAAATGAAGCCTAGAAATCCTAGGTTGTAGGGCTTGTGCTGTACTTTGAAGGTGGTTACAAATAATATTAATATCAGTGGGTCCAAAGGTTGGATTGATCAGATCCTGGGGAAAGCTGGCCGCGCACAGCAGGAAGGGAGTGAGTGGTCTCAGTTAGCCTGAGTGCCCTGGTCAACACGGGGGATGAGAAAGCACAGGTTCCATCCTTCTGAACGTTAGCAGAAATCCTAGTTTGAGATATTTTTGGTTTTGTTTTTGCAGTACTGGGGATTGAACACAGAGCCTTCACACTGCACGATATGTCCAGCCCTGTTTCGTATATCTTCTTTGGAGAGTCTGTCTAAGTAGCAGAGGGTGGGCTTGAACTCGCCGTCCTCCTACCTCAGCCTTCCAGCGCACTAGGATGACAGCTGGGCACCACCACACCCAGCACAGATTCCCAAGGACGGCTGTTTGTAATTTAGTAACAGGCCATCTATATTCCTCTAATGCTGAGGCTCTAGGGTGACTCAGTTACATAACTGGCTTCTAATGCTAATGAACCGTAGGATACTCATACTGGTACTAGAGGAATAAGAGAGGGGAGGACGAGGAGGGAAGGAAGAGAAGTGGGATTTTTTAAAAAGAGTTATAAATAAAATAGAAAATAAAAATAGAGGTTTTGTAAATAGGAAGAGGAACAAGAGTTGAAGGGAACCGAAGGGAAGGGGGGGGAAGGGACAACAACAACAAAAAAAACTAAGATATGTTAAGCACATGTACTACTATCCCAGGATAAATGTAATCGTTATGTACTGTAAACATGTATGAATAAAAACATACTAATAAAAAAGAAATGCAAAAAGTAAAGCCATACGTCACAGGATCTCTTGAAATATTAGCACAATGTTTACTCAGCAATATAATTTCTCAAATCATAAAATAATAATTTTATAGATGTATTGAAGAATGAAAAGCTTTTTAAGAGATTGAAAAGAAGTAAACTATTCACATCTTCAAAGAGTATTTATCATTATATAACATTTACATTTTTTACACAAAGGTTACAACACAGAGCAAATCTCCTCTTTTCCATTCCATAATACTTTTTGGGCTTCTTCTTATTCTTCCATTTTTTTTAAAAGAAAAAAAGTCAGTACTTAAAGATTTACAGTCATCTTTTTCTGACAGAACAATACTATTCAAAGAAATATTGTGTGAGCCATATGTGCCATTTGAAAATTTTCCTGGCAATAGCCAAACAGTAAAAAGAAATGGGACTACCGATTTTAATATTCATGCTTTATACAAAGTATTATAATTTCAATATAGAACAGATAAAATATTAAGAAATTATTTTATTTTATTTATATACTGAAACATAATATAGTCTCTGAAATCCAGAGTCTGCTTTACAATTATAGTACATGCAAATCTGAGTAAACCACACATCAAGTGCTCAGTACCCGCATGTGGCTACTGGGTCAGATGGGCTCCCTGGGGAATCTGAGTTCTTCCACATCACCCCTGACCACTTTCACAACCTCCTATGATACCACGAGCGAGACTGGCATGAGAGAAATAATCCTTATAAAAACATATCAAGTTGAACTTACCTTTAGTTAGTTCAGGGGGATCTGTCAGTAATTTTCTTCAGGTAGAGAAGTTCTTGTGTCAAACAGGCATGCTAACCCAGCTCAGAGTCATCTAGTCAAGGGGAAGCACGTGAAGACAGATATGCTAGCAAAAAGTTAAAGTGCCCAAACGCTGGTACAGGGAACTGGGTGCACAACCCCCCACCCCCACCCCCCAGGCCCTGCCCGAAAGCAGCCCTGAGTGTGAGCCATTCACAGGGAGAATACCTTTCATTCCACAGCTGGGTGGGTGCAGATGGGCACGGGGTTCATCTTGCCTTTCTTTTGAGGTATCTTCACTCTCGGTTCCTGCATTAAGATTGTTCGAATTGGAACTGAAAGAGGAAAGGACCCTTTATCCCTTTAAGCCTTAAGTAATGGTGGTCAGGAAAACAATCAAAAATGACTGTCACAGTCCAGTTATTTTAGAGGTTCGCCCCCAAGCTTTTCCTGATGTTATTTTATTAATTTATTTATTTGCTTGATCTGAGGTCTTAGGTGAATGTGTCTAAAAGCAAGGGAACATTTCTGTACTGATCATGAACTGTAAACCCACTTGCACATCTTCTGGTGTAGAACTAGTCATCTCTAACTTTGATTCAAATCTGAGAGTTTAACAGCAATCTAGTATTCTGGGAGAAATTTGAGGCCAACGGGGAAAAATGTGCCATTAAATATATTGTGTAAAATTCCCAATATTATTCAGATCTTTAGTTTCTTTTGAAACATAATATTGTAAGACCAATAGCAATACCAATATATAATATTTACCTGTGGTAGAAACAAACAAATAATATAATTTTGTCATAGCCTTGACAGTAGCTTTAAATAGGGAGAAAAGGTCTTACCTCAAACACAGATATTGATCTTAGCCCAAATCATCCAGTGTTTTGATTTTCATTTAATTACTGCTTGATGTTTATCCCATTTGGGAGTACACTGTATTTTTCTTCATTTAAATTTCTGTGGCTCTTCTCACCATCTTTCTGACCTGCATATTTGCAAATCTATCCTCATTCAAATCTCATTTCATGACATTGGTCTGTATTTCTTTATTTGTATTTTAAATGCCTTAGAAGCACAGAGTGAAAGAGTTTGTGGGAATCCTGGAAGTTTTCTGGTACAATGTCCTGATTTCATACTTAAAGACACCATCTAAAGACACAGACGCATTAAGCTCAGGAAGCTCAGGTTCACGATCAAGATGTGGACTCATTTCATTTTCACTTCTCACAAAAGTTTACAGGGCGCGAGATGCACATGGTGGGTGCCCCAGATCCCCAACCACGTACATCACTGGCCCTCTGCTTGTGGCCCGGGAGCACATGGGGTTCCCACACTCCCCCCAAACAGCGTGTCTGTGGCCTCCTTGGGAACCTGACCCTGCTGCTCCCTCGGGTACCTGCACAGTTAACTCTTACACCTTCTTCCAGACTGGGCTCAGCTGTCACCTGGACAAGACTAACTCACTGCTCTGTTTAAATTCACATTCCCACACACACACACATTCTCTGGCTCTTTTTACATAGCACCCACTACTGGAGCATGTTACACGTGCTTTTCTTCCTGTTGTTCATCTCCCTCATTCAGCATGTGAGTTCCACATGGGGACGGACCTTTGCCTACTTTTAACTCACTGATGGAGGCCAAACCATAAAACAGAGCCCAACCCTCATAAGAACTTTATTAGAATTTGCTGAATGGAGAATGAGTGGGCTCCAGCCAAGGTTAATTTCACCTTTATGGGAACTTCAAATATTAAAATTATGTCTTCTAAAATAAGCATGTTAATTGTACATATCAGCATGTTAATTGTACATATCAATAGGGTTCAATGTGGTATTTCAAGTATGCATATAATGTGCAGATATCAAATCCAATGTCCCTTTTTCTGTCCTCTCCACACAATTTTCCCTGCTTCTCTTGGGAATCACTATTCTGCAATTATACTCTGTATTCAAGCTGACTTTTTTTTAATTTCCACATATAAGAACACGTAGTACTTGTCTTTCTGAATCTGCTTTATTTTACTTAGCATAACGCCCTACAGTTCCATCTGCTTTGCTCCAGATGACAAGATTTCGTTCCTCTTTGTGACTAAAACATACTCTTCACCCATTTATGTCCTGGTGGACACGTAGGCTGATTTCAGGTCTTAGCTTTTGTGAACAGTGAGTGATTATGCAGAAGGGTGAGTAACACGTGGCTGACCCGTTTTTGGCTTTCTGAGGAACCTCCGTCGTGTTCTCCGTATCAGCCATACTAATTTACATTTCCACATTTCCACATCCTTGCCAGCACTGGTTATTTTGGGTTATTATTCCTTGTTCTAGTAGCTGAGATGCTATCTCACCGATTTGCATTTTTTATTATTATTTTTAAATAATCCATGCACAAATGTTTGAAACATTTCTCAATTCTTACTTCCAAAATGATTATAAGGAGATAGGACCCATACAAACAAAGGCTCTTTGGGATCTTCTCATAAATTTTTTAGGAGTGCAAAATGTCGTAAGACCAAAATTCTGGAGAAATCTGACTAATATTGTGCTGCATTTACAATGTTTAATACCATATCGTGGAGGCATTCTAGCCAGGGGTTTCAGAGATGCACAGAGATGCATTTCAATACCCTTATTTGAACAATAAGGTAGTCAGGCAAGCAACTAATGAGAAAAAGTACAGTAAATGCTTAAGACTCTGGACTTGAGGTCCTGACTGCCTGAGTTTGATTTTTGCCTCTGGCCATATGAATTTGTGTGTACTTCTCACTTATCAAATAATAGTAACTATGCCATTGAGTGGCAAAGAAATAAATGATTTATTATGTCAAAAGCACTGGCTGGAGCATGTCATCCTGGCACATGTCTGTAATATTAGCACCCTAGAGGCAAAGATAGGAGAGTCAGGAGTTTAAACCCAGTCTGGGAAATTTAGCAACTTAGCAAGACCTTGTCTCAAAATGTTTTTCAAAAAAGGAGTAAGGATGTAACGTAGGGCAAAGGCACTAGGTTCACTCCCCATTATCACAGACACACGTACTCCCAAAAAACACTGGCTGACATAAGTGCTACATAAATGTTAGTGATTATTTATTATTAATTTTGTGCCAGGCACTGTTTTCATTTCTTGAGAAAAAGCAGTCAATGGGTTAGTCTTATGGAGTGATACCACAGTCAACAGGACCAGGAGACAACAAATAATCATATGAATAGCGTCGTTAAGTAGTTAGAGGCGATGTCAGATGTTAATGAGAAGAAAGTAGACTTCATACAATTATTTTGCAAAACTTGTAACAATAAATGGAGAGAGCAGGGATATACACAAACCTTTCTTACACGGGAAATAAAGAATGAAAAGGTGATAAAAGGCACTGTAAAAGCCCTGGAGTTGGCAGATTTAAAGTCTCAGTGACAACTTCTGGAATGGTCATATTGGAACAAATGCTCTGAAAGAAAATGTGAGTGTTGAAATCAATACTCTCTCTTGATACTTGAAATGAAAATTTCAGAGACAGGGTCATCACTGGTCATCACATTACCTCAGGGAACATTGTGCTCAAGAGGGACTGGACTCATGCACAAGGAAATTAAGTATAGAAAAATCTGGGGGCGAATTCTCCAAAGGAGGTCGTGTCTTTAAAAGAGAAAAACAGTATAGAAGTAAAAAATACAAATAAGGGCCGGGCATGGTGGCTCACGCCTGTCACCCCAGCACTCAGGAGGCAGAGGCAGGAGGATTGCAGAGTTTGAGGGTTGCCTGGGCTACACAGTGAGCTCAGGGCCAGCCTGAACTACAAAGCAAAACCCTGTCTCAAAAAAAAAAAAAAATTTAAAAAAATTTTTAAAAAATTAAAAATACAAATAAGGGCCAAAAGGGGCCACATTAACCCACAAGTCAACCTCAAAGCTAGAGGACAGAGAAAAATAAAAACCTTCCATTTCAAAGCACTTGAGGGACAGAGTCCTCAGGATACACCAGGAACAGCAAGCGGAAGGGACCGTTTAGAGGAGTGTTTCAGAATGTGCCAGAATTTGCATCCAACAGGCTGAGTGTCTGGCACGAAGAGGAAGGGCTGGGAGTAAGAGAGAAACTGGAGCAACTGGAAAGGTGAATTCACAGAATGATGGTTTGGTTCGCAGCAGTCTTGTGTTTTAGTGATGAATGGAGAGCAGAATTTGTGAGGGGTGATGGATTTGACACCGGGCACCTTGGAGTGGGAAACTATAAGCTTACCCAAGGAGAAGCTGACTGAACCACATGGACAAGGTATATCTTGGGGAGGTCAGATGGCATCCCTGATGGGAGAGGTAAAAACATCTACACAGCTGCCCTTGTTTGCTGCCAGACGGGCACGTGAGAGACTCAAGAAAGCTGAACTGGGACAAGACCTTAAACTAAACATTTTGTGTTTGAGTAATATACAGTAGCATTGATATCTCAGGTGGGGAATTTAGAAAAGCGTGCAGGTTTCCAAATGTTTGGTTTTAAAAATACAATCCATGCATTTGTCCTTTACTCTATGGACAGTGAGACTTCTACTAAACTACTCCAGGAAATTCTGTCTATATTCTGGAAGAGTGTTTGACCACAGAATCCAAACCTGAGGAGCTCAAACGTTTGCATGATAAATCCTTACTTCTGTGTGTCAACCAGAAAGTTCAAGCTTTAGAAGCTCAAATGTGTACAAGATAAATCTTTAATCTCATTGCTTTAATCTCATGACAGTGTGCTTGTAGTTTGAAGGAAAATAGCCACTGTATTTCTCTCAGAGTTTTTGATGTTTTATTAGAAGTCACCTTCTCTTTCCTCTTCTGGTGCAGAGAGGCCAAACAGATACCGTCAGGCTCTATGCAGACAAATTTATTCCTCCCCGGCCAAAAGGAGCAGAGAAAGAGAAGTCAGCCAAATGGCAAAAACTCCCAAGCGGCAGTCCTAGGGAAGGCCATAGAAAAAGGTTGCATTCTTCTACCACTAGCATGTTCTGAAACCTGTCTCTGACTGGACACCTCAGATAGTAATCTAGAGTTGTGTGAGCAAAAAAAGCAGGGGGATTCACGCCAGTTTTCCAAAGGCAAGGTTCAGAGAGCTGAGACAGGAAACCCTCACCGAAGCCGCAGAATGTGAGTTGATTTGTCACGGAATGTGGACCCTGATGGCCTCCGTACCTCAGCAGAGTGGAGGCAGGATACCACGTTGAAATTTGGGCATCTCACCATGTCGGTCGGCTTCTCAGTGTAAGCTCCAGCCCTGTGTTTTGAAAGACTTTAAAGAGTTTTAATAGTCCTTCTGTCTTTACCATAGGGTGACTCGACCCATCTCATAAACTGAGCTACTTTTACAAATCAACAAGGCCTGGCCAGTTTCCTCCTTCTGCCCAAGGCTGCCAGGTTCTACTAATAAGCACCAGGAGATAGAACAAAGCAGATGCTGGGAAATACTCGCAGCCTCTGTGCTCAGGAAAGTCAGAGAAGCAATTGCTCCATATAACCCCTGCTTCCTCACTTTCCTTCCTTCTTTCAGAGGGAAAATAAACTGAATATCCCTTACAGCCATTGAACCGCACCTTTAAAAAAAGAAAAATAAAACCCACAGAACTGAATAGCTGCTAATGGAAGAACAGCCACTTGAAAATCTGTTGATTTTTCAGTCACATTTTCTGTTGGAAAGCACGCTGCTCATCCCCTTCTTCCGAAGGCAGGAACAAGATAATACTTGGAGAACACACCTCTGTTATCCACGGAGATTGAGCCTAATCAACAGCTTCAAAGAGTCAGTGGTTACTTTGGGATTCTCACAGAAGCTCAGCAGTGAAGCACTGGCCTAGCATGTGCAAGGGCCTAGCTTCGATCCTTAGTGCTTCAAGGAAAGCAAGAATGGTTGTTTCCGCCCGCCACTAGATGCTCAATGCACTAGGTAGTCGCCAGGGCTCCCCCTAGTGGTTTCCTCTCAGAATCATTCCGAGACGCGCACCAAAAGGATGAGCCCCAAACGTGCTGACAACCTGACTTCTTAAACTAAGAAGGATGCCCCCACCCTCAGATGTAACAACGTGCTGGGGGCTGGCGAGGCCCTCAGATATATCTGTGAGGGGCAGCAGCAGGGAATAAAGAGAAACAGAGGCAATATTCAAGATGTAAGGGGACTGAAAGAAGCCTGGCTCTAGAGGACAGACAACCTCCACGGTTGACCCACTTTTACAAGCCAACAGGAAGCAGAGGGAAGAAATACTGCATCATTCATGAGACAATAACGATTGAAAAGATATTCTGAAGAACAGCGAACCGATGACGCTTTTACAAAGGGAGTGTGTGAAGGGGAAGGGGTTTCCCCTCTGCCCACTGCCTTCTTCTTCACGTTGTCCTCAGCAAACGCTACCCCGCCTCAGGAGTATGTGAATATGGCGAGCATTCCCACACGCAGCGAGAAAGCAGACAGCTTTCTGCATGCTTCTGTGTGCCAAGGTAGGTCACGTGAGCCTGAGGATCATGGGACACAATTCAGCCCCAGTAATTCTTCATAGTGCCTGGTCCCCAGCATCACTTCCCCAGGGTGTAGGCATTGGGCATCCCTCTTGGCATTTCTCCTCTCAAACACGATGCTTCTTCCTCAACCTGCCAACACTGCCAGTGTTAGATCCGCCTCCTCTTCTGCACTGGCTGCCTTGCTGCATCTCAGCGGATGCACCGAAGATCATCACCTCTTCCCTCCCTACAGGCTGCTGCTGAATTTCATTCAGTAGTTACAAAAGCAGGCTGCTGAGTTCCTTCCTGGCTTCCTTCATGAGAATGGAGGGAACGGGGAGAGTCTGTTCACTGTGCTGCCCCAAGGGGAACGAAGCGGCACCTCAGCTCCAGACGCTCCGGAAAGACGTGTGGGCCCTAGTCATCCTCGTGAGGCACACGAGGACAGTGCAGGCCTGTTTGCTTCAAAGCTGTGCCTCCCACACTCTCCTTAGCTCACACTTGCCTAAATAACTTACCAGCCCCGATCCCCAAAGGCTCACAGACATATGGCAATGTTTATAAAGTTTATGTTTTTAAGCTGATTCAAGGAGTGTTGTTTTCACTGGTTCTCATGCCAACAAACCATGTTTCTATTGTACTTGCTCATGGGGAGTCCAAACTCTCCAATTCTGTCCTTACTTACAAGGGGTTTATTTAGCTTCTTGCTGCGTTAGGCAGTTGAACGGTTCCAGGACTGTAAACAGACTACTCCTCAGTTACCAGGACACGTGCTGCTGGCTCCCATGCAGGGTACGGGTGAGGACGGCTGAGCTTGCAAGCTAAGTTGCTGGATTTCAAACAAAATTTTCAGCAGCTTCTGCTAACCTCTGAGAACAAGTACATGATGGTGATCTCAAGAAGATCAATATAAAATGATAGCTTTACAGTAGTATAAATGATATATACTAAACTTCATCCACTCTAACCATATAATTTGAAAAGTATGTTTATCGTGGACAGTGTACAATAAATGTGGAAACTCCCTTCGCCCCCAAACTTTCTCATATCCGCTTACATTCTATCCCCCACTTAGATTTAGATATCATTAATGTCAATTCTGTCACTATAATTTTGCATCTTCAAGAATTTCACAGTATGGAACCCTAATGCTGCTTGAGCATTTGCCTGCAAGTCTTTGGGTGGATATGTTTTTGTATTCTTAGATGAATAATTAGGACTGGCATTAATTTTAAAACTATATAGTTTACTTTAAAAGACAACCTCATATAAATTTCCAAGTGGCTGTATCATTTTACATCTGACTTGCCTATGCAAAACTTTGCCCATATGCACTGCATCATTTCCCTTTGCATTCTTAACATTATTATATATGTTTTTACATTTGAACATAAAACCACTGTCCAATAAATAAATTTGCTTTGTTCACTGGTAGCTTGATGTTTCAATTTTTGTTTTGTTTTTAATTTTTGAGACAGGGTCTCGCTTTGCAGTTCAGACTGGCCCTGAGCTCACTATGGAGCCCAGGCAAGCCTCGAACTCAGCAATCTTCCTGTCTCTGCCTCCCGAGTGCTGGGATTACAGGCGTGAGCCACCACGCCCAGTGATGTTTCAATTTTGTAACTGTGGAGTTTAAAAGCCAAAATGCTTTGTCTTAATGAACTTTATTTTCCATTGTTCTTTTTGTTGTTCACTTTAGGAGTTCTGTGACTAACAAAAGCCACAATAATTTTCTGCTATATCTTCAAGAATTGTGATAGGTTTAGCACTTAAGTTCAGGTCTGTCAACTTTTATTTCTGTATGTGTGAATAAGGTAGGATACAAGTCAATCTTCACTTTTATTAGCATCCATTCATTTCCTCAAGAACATTACCTCTCAATTGAAATACCATGGAAATGTCTCAAAAATAATTGCTTCTATAATTAAGAGTTTATTTCTGAAGTCTCTATGCTGACTCTACTATTCTCTTGAGCTAAATATCTATCTGTATGCTCCCTCCGTTTTAACTGTTGAGACTTTCCAATAAGTTTTGAATTCAGATAATATTTCAAGATTTCAACCATATTCATCTATCTCAAAATCATTCTGGCTCCTCTTCACCTGTCCATATTATAGATACTTTAATGTTTGTATTCCTAGTGTGCAGTGGCCTGTGTACATAACCATTTTAAATCCTTCTTTCATCCTGCTTCCCTCCCCTCCCTCTTCCCTGATTTCCTCTTCCATCCATATCTTGATCCCTTTTGCAATGGAGAAAGATTTACCTCCCAACATCCTATTATACATTTTACATTCTTCTGTATTTATGATTTGGTTTTCACAGTGAGATACCATGTGATATTCAATATGTCTGACAATTCATTCAATAGTGTCACCTCAAGGTGCATCCATTTTCCTACTGATGACTCAAGTTCACATTTCTTTATAGTAAAGTAATACTCCATTGTGTGTTAAGATCATATCTTCTTTAACCATTCATCTGTTTATGGACATATAGGCTGCTTCCAAGATCTAGCCATATAAGTAATGCTGCTATAAACACAGGTACTCCTGTATCACATTACATTGATTAAAGTATTTAACATACTTTAAAATTTTGCTTCATATGAACCTATATGAATTTATTTGGTAGAAGCAGAAGTGTTCAAGGATATACAGTTGCATATACTTTGCAGAATATCTAGGTTGAAAAGCTTCTGGTCAACTTTGGAAACTATTTTTGGAATTTTTCCTTTAAAAATCTTTGCTATTCCAGCATGGTGGCATATACTTATGCTGGAGGACTGAGATAGGTGTATCATAAGTTTGTATCCCACCTGTTCAACTCTAGACCTTGTCTCAAAATTAAAAAAAAAAAATTTAAAAAGGTTGGAAATGTAACTCAATGGAAAGGCCCTGAGTTCAGTTCCAAGTGACACCAGAAAAAAAAATTCTTTGTTGACATGAATCTGATGAATTGGCTAATAGACTAACACAGCTCAGTCCTGAGTACTGACAAGTGTTGTCCTGTCACTCATGAATAAATTAATTGCTTAAGACTGGACAAGAGTGTTCAATCTTGTACTAATGATACAGGGGAAATGCTTATGGGAAAAAGTAAAAACTTGGTGACAAGGGCAAAACCAGGGTATCTATTTATTTAGCCATTTCATTATTAGGCAAAAATAAAAAATATACTTCTAATAATTAATGTGTCCCTGAGTATGGGATTATGCTTATTTCCCCCAGAATTGTGCTCAGTGGAAGCTCTTATGCCTTCTCTTGAATGGCTCTTTCCGTCTGGTATCAGAGGCCTGACAGGCCCAGATTCTGTGTGCTCTCAGGCTCCTACGGAATCTGCCCTTGGCCCCTGAGAGGCAGTGCTCCCTCCACCCCACGGGCGGCCAGATGGAAAGGGGCAAAGCAATATTTCCTGGCAGGAACGCCAATGCACTCACTGCCAAAACACAAATTCATGTCAATGAAGACTGGCATTTCTTGAAGTTCACCAGACAAAGGAAAAAGGAAAAGCGTTGCTCTACTTGCACGCAGAACTAATTTGGTCCAGATGACGCCGAGGTTCTTCCAAGTTTCAGGACCTGTGATTCTGACATTTCATAGATTAACTACTTGTCACATTTCTTTGTCTCAGTCCTGTCTCCTGCTTGTTACACTGGAACAACAGACTACATTTGGATTTCCTAAGAAGCTGCTTTCCTAGAATCAATTGCTGGCTAAGCAGAGAGATAGTTGGTGGCGAGTTTACACAAGGGATGTGCTCGAAGACCACAGTAGTATAGGCCACACAGTGCACCACAGATCTGGGTTACAAAGGCTCCCTTACTGCGCAAACACTGGCCAGCTGAGAATGACTTCACATGAGATTCCATGTGTATTTTTCTACCTTGAAGGATTTCAGAGACAGGCCTAAACTAACACAGTATCTGAAACACATATGACCAGGTCCACATGTGTTCCACGTGGAAGAACAGATACATTCATTTTTTCTAAAACAAATAATGACCCAGCTCCATTCTTACCAAACAGGAAAATATATCTAGCTTCAAATTTTACTAAAGTATAATGACTTTCAAATTTTTCAGCTAATCTTGATGTGAAGGACAATTAGTTAGCAGGCCCTGGCCAGACTGCAATTTCTCTCCACAGAGATTCAAAGTCAAGAGGACAAGCAAATTTTTTTTTTTTTTTTTTTTTGCTTTTTGAGACAGCGTCTCACTTTGTAGTTCAGGCTGGCCCTGAGCTCACTGTGTAGCCCAGGCAAGCCGCCGCGAACTCAGCAATCCTCCTGTCTCTGCCTCCCGAGTGCTGGGATTACAGGCGTGAGCCACCACGTCTGCCATTGTGGTATGCAGTGTTGATTGTTGGTGGGCGTGTCTGCATGCCCAGCATTATATGTGGTTACCGGGGATCAAACTCAGGACCTTGCACTTGTGAGGCAGGCTCCGGAACCACTGAGTTAACCCTCCGGCCCAACAAGCAAATATTTTAAAAGGGTGGCATGGCTCATAAAGGCTGAGTTTCAATCCATATTTAGAATGTTTATAGTCAATAATGTGTGAGATGGATGTATTCTATGGAGTTATCCTTTGAATAGTAGTAATAGAACAAGGAAAATAAACAATATATAGTAATAGAATAAGGAACTATCACATGAGATCCCCCTAGGAAACATCAGGGAAGAAAGGGTAGAAAGTTCAGTCTAATAAGGAGGGTGGGATCAAAATTAGTAATACACAAAAGAGAGACCAATTTAAATAAAAGAGATAAGAGCTGAGTCTTACCACATATGGCTACTTCTTTTCTCATCAGTCTCAGTCTAATAATACCTAAGGGCATAAGAGCATATTAACATTTGATGAGTTAAGTGTTTGGAGCTCCCAAAATGTATATAACATATGAGTCATTATTTGTCATAGTCTCACCAGAGTCCTAGCTAAGAAGGCTATGATTTGAGTGAGTCCTGCGAGTTGACGTGCTAGAAACATAATTCTCAGGGGAACAGTGTTGAGCCTCCAACAGGGATCAGGTCCAAGGGCTCTCGCTGCCTTGAGTAGACTGAGGTTATTCTGGTCGACGTGGCTCTCACACCCAGGCGGGTTCAGGCCTGTCTCTTTCCTGCCCCACCATGTGCTGCTTTGTCTTGTCTTACAGTCCACCAGGACAGCTCTCCCCAGATGCAGCTGCCTCTCCTTAGGCTTCCTAACCTCTGAAACTGTGAGCCAAATATGACTACTCTTGTCTGTGGTTTTCTCTGAGAAATGGCATCAAATAGTTTAGTGTCTATTTATTGAAAGTGCTTTTCAGACGTAGGGCAATAATCTGTGTCTTCATTTAAAAAAAAAAAAAGATGCTGCTTCTTGGAGATAGACCATTCTGCATTCTGTCTTCTAGAGTTCTTTATAACTTCTGTATTTATTAGAATTTGCCACATAACAAATCACCTTAAAATTTTAGCATTTTATAAGAACAGTTATTTATCAATTCACAATTCTTTAGCCCAGCAAGTTGGCATGTGCTCTACTGAGCTATTCTAGTCTCGACTGGAATGAAGCTGATTAAAGTATGGTTACATCAGGATGGCCAAAACTTAGCCTATTCCTCTCCTGTGCTGTCTCACTTCCAGTAGACCAGACTACCCTGTAAACACATAGTGGTTAGGAAGGATCATAACAGAACAAGATTTAAGAGCTCTTTCAGTCTAGCCTCCAAACACATCATCATTTCTACCACATTCCACTACTTTCTACGCATCTCACGAATCTTAGGAGACCAACACAAATTCAAGGGGAAGGAAAATAAACTCCTCTACTGGAGAGAAAGATCTGCAGTTATAATCACCAATGGCAAGGATACTGAGAGAGGTAAGAATCACAGACAAGTCTGCAGTCTTTCACACATTCTCATTTTCTTTTTCCTTTTCCTAAGTGCCTGAAGAATTTTTTTGGAAATAATGACTTGACCCATAGCACCTCTCCAGGACCATCTGTTATTCTGCCTGGCTTCAAGATCTCCACACAGACCTCTGTGTTAGCTCCCCACAAAGGCTGCAGAGAGATTGACAGCAGCCACTTGGATGAGGAAAGAATCACTCTAGGTCACGGTCTTACAGGTTTTAGTCCACAGTCCACTGGCTCTATCGCAGTGGCTCTGTGGGAAGGCAAGACATCATGAGGTGGACAGACAGAGAGAGACAGAAACAGAAAGGCAGGCATGGAGCCAGCAAAGAAGGGGCTAACAATCGCATATCCTTCAGTGATCAATTTCATCCAGATAGCCCCACCCTTGTTAATAAACCCACTGAACTATGGACTCATCAATGGATCAATTGTCTGTTGAAGTTAAAACCCCATGCTTGCTTTGGCAGCGCATATACTAAAACTGTGGTTAAAACCCTACTATCCAATCCCTTCCCAAACACTTCTGCATTGGTGACCATGCCCTAAAACGTGTGTACTTTGGAGGACATATGACCAAACCACAGAACTAGTTTCTCAGGCTCTTAACCCCTGTTCACTAACATCCTTCACTTCCATGCTGTTTCAGCCATACCCTGGACTTTACTGAAACCAAGTACCTCTATTCTGGACAGGTTAGAAGGAAATACCCCATGTTCTCGCATAACCTCAATCCTTTGGGTTCTTGTCATGACCTAACCTTTGTTCATCAGCATTAATGATACTTCTAGGCCTTTGTTCTACTGTGGAATCACTGTGTATCACCTTTTTATTCAGTTCTTATACTGATTAAATTGTACGCTAAATCCATTTTCTCCTTCTTCTAGCGGTATCTTTTTCTTTTTCCAAAGGCATGTCTCAGTGATCTGACAGCCCAGGTGCTGCAGGATTACAGGTGCTTACAGAACAAAGGCATAGCCAAACCCTATACCCAGCAGGACGTGAGAGAGAGAGACTTCAGGCTGCAAAGGTGACTCCTAAAATGGGATTTTCCCTGGCCCACTCTGCTGGTCCTATCTGCTGGCCTCTGTCTGCCACAGAGGCTGCTGTTCTTCTGGAGAATATGGAGTCCTTACACGTGTTCCTTGTTTATTATGGTATTTCAGCTCCAGCCAGGACATTAGCAAACCAAGAGAAGACTAAGCATATTTATAAACGAACATAGAAAATAACTCTTTCTTATGAGCTTTTGGCGAATCCACTTGGAATTGTACTAGGAAAATGTGACACTGTCCACCCCACTACCCAGAACCTGCTACCATTTTGCTGTCTGTTCATCTACCTGAAGAGGGCTGAGAGAGCACAGCAAATCCCCTTGGGCATTTCCTGTGCCCACAGTCAGTTCTAGCTTCTTGAGGATAAAGAAACAAAATGTTAACAACCTATAAAAAAGACCATAAATGTTGCAAATGAGTTTCAACGTATCGAGGCCAAGTGGTAAAATATCATATTTTTTTTTAAAGAGAGAAGAATGAGTTCCCAAGTTATTTTACTCACAACTGAAAGTGTTGACACGTTCCACTTGGTGAAAGTTTCTGATTATTCAAGTTAAAGATCTCTTTGTAGGGGACATTCTTCATTCTCTCCCTTTCTGATGCTAAGCGCAACAAGAAGTTCATCTTTTCAAAACAAATACATTGTGTTTTGTACCTCAGATTTCACAATTTTATTTTAATATTTCCACGCACAAACTCAGGAATACAGAGGACCACCCTTACTTCACGAAGATGACTGTTTTCTAGGTCATAGAACGGTGGATTTTCTGCTCAGGATTTGAATACAGATCTCCTGGTATTCAAGATCATAGTCAGCATATTAACAGGTATCACACTGGAAACTAAAGTCAGCAAAATTAATTTAGGAATAAGCAAATTACATAAATGAAAAGCATTCTTTCCAACGCAATATATACATGTGCCTTCCATGTCTGTTTTACTTTTGCTATGAGGATCCATTCTTTAAAATCACTCTCAACTTTTCAAGTAGATGCTAACACTTTTTTAGGAGATGAGTGAGTCTTTATGGCTTTATTTGGTCAGTGATACCACAACTGCCATTGTGGTAAAAAGAACAAAAAAGTCTTTAAGAAGAAAAAATTAGAAGAAAAGAAATAAAAGAACATAGCTGGGGATAAAGCTTAGCAACAAAGCTTAGGGTGCAATTCCTAGGACCAGAAAAAAATTATATAAATTGGATTCTACCTGTGATTGTATATGCCCACTGATTTTCAACCAGTACAGACACAGTAAATCATGGTAGGAAGCACATGGTGGAGGAAATCACACACTTCAAGATCACACAGTAAAATAAGAGAGAGGAAGGAGGGAGGTTCCACGATCTCCTCCAAAGGCACACCCCCCGATAACCTGAAGACTTCCCTATAAGTTCCACCACCTCCCCAGTGTGCTACCATGAAAACCAAGCTTGGTCTATGGCACATGGGTCTTTGAAGAACATTTAATATCTGAACTATAGCACCAGTTATGGGTTTATTTTTAATTAAAACACATTTGCTAGCACCCTAGCCACAACCATCCAATCTTGCTCTGTGTTTTGCTTCCACTTCCACACTGGACAGTGGAGAGACTGACCAACCACCTAATCTGATAATGGATTAGGCCACTGATGCAGGAGACAAGGTAAACCCCAGGAAGTCACCAGGTCTAAGAAGACACAGCGGGCCTAGCTAGCAGCCCTGCCCTACCCTCCTGTAAAAGCCCACAACTATTATAAACTACAAAAACAGCACGGGGTTTCACGCTTCCATCGCAGACTAGAAATGAAGAAAGCCAGTGCACCCTCCATATCACCAAAGAATGTTTAAACAGGCTCCATTTTAGGAAGGGATTTTTAAGATTGAGCCAGAGTAAAACTGCATAACAACTCCACTTCAATTTTATTCTCCCATTAGGACTGGGTAAAAAATAACCATGACAGACCCCTGCAGAGGGGGGCAGGCTAGACATAGACACACTAAAAAGTTTAAACTCAGGCTGGGAAGGACAAAATCCCTGGCTTCTATGGTAAGAAGCCATACATAACAAGTGTGGCTTTCAGAAGTGGCTATATCTGAAAGTTCTGACATCAAGTCCACTCATCTGCTTAACCCTGAGTCCACAGACAACATCCAGCAGGAACTATCAGCCTGATTGTTTGCCCAATCTATCAACATGAGCAAGGATATACCTTGAATTGTACAATTGCCATCATCTGGGGTGAATGAACAGAGGGACCCATGGAGGTAGGTAGGAGATACCTCACAATCACACGTCCATAATGCTAGGCAGAGAAAATTGTGACTCGCCAGATTCTGAGAACCCAGATCCTGGAAAGAAACCATGCACTCAAAACGACAAGAATTGTTTTGTTGGGTACTTTCAGACTTAGTTTTTCCATCTTTGGTTTTTGGTTTGGGGATAGTTGAGGATTTATTTTTCTTCTTCCCTATTAATTATTGTTGTCTTATTTTTATTTCTTACTTTATTTTGTTGCATGCTTTTTTCTTGTTTACTTTTTTGTTACTTTTATCTAATACTATTAATTTCCTTTTATTCCTCTACGATCCTTTAACTCACTGTTCTCTCTTCTCATCTTCCATAAAATCTTCAAATTTTACTTGTTAATTCAAGGTTCCCCACCCTCTTTGTTCCTACTAATATAACCATTATGTATTAGGAATATTTAGATAGCTAAATCTATGCTACTCCTGTTGAATTCTCGTCTGTTGTTAATGGATATATAGTTATTGTATTAGTAGATATGTACTTCATGTCAACATCTGGTTTGGCTTGTGTTTCTAATTATAGATCTATTTCCTATGGTTTCGGGTGATAGAAAACTGGTTCTAGAGCCCCGCTGAAGGACTAGAGGGCAAGGCAATGTCCTCCCAGAGTCCAACCGGTCATCTAGAGCCACAACAATATCTAATGCTTGTTTCTATTGAGAAAGACCAAAGATCACTGGTGGCCACTAGAAAGCCTGCACTGGCAGTGTGAAGAATTTGTGCCCCAGGGCCAGGGATTTAGCTCAAGGGGTAAGCACCTACCTTGGAAGCACAAGGGCTGAGTTCAATACCCAGTACCACAGGAGAAAAAAAAAAAAAAGAATTTGTGCCCTAGGCTGAGGGATCTACGAGGAAGTCAGGAAGTGATAATCAGGTCAAAGATCAGAGCTTCCCTGATAAGAACAACAGCCATTCCCAGCACCAGCGAGAACCTAAGCTCCTCCTATGATGAAAGAACAGCCAAGTTCACGTCAGGAAAACCATCCGCAGCAAGCTTCTACACGAAAATCAACAGCCAACAACTGTCCTCTCCAATTCTCTTTTTATGCCATTGGCAACAATCCTTGGGTGAGCCTTCAATACATAAACCATGCTGATTCAGTTCAACTGGGTGTTCCAAGTTGACTATTAGTTAATCCACCACATTAGTAATAATTTGTTTTGTCTGTGTGACAATAGCTGGATTGCCTTTGTGTCCTTAACAATACTGGAGATCATTCCAGGAGAACTGGGTGCTGGGAAAGTTGCAGGGCAAATTTAACTCCCAAATGAACTAAAGCAGTTGGGTCATGTGACAGAAGCAATGACTAGTCATCCAGCCCAGGGTGCGTCAGTGAAAAGCAGACTCAGCTGAAAAAAATCTCCATACTTATAACACAGTCATCCACTATGATCAACCTTTAAACCATAGCACACATGCATGCACACACACACACACACACACACACACACACCAAAACAATCAAAACATTAGATGACATGGCAACAAAATGTCTGCAAAAATACAGCCTCCCCAAAGGTGACCCACAGGGCACCAAGGGAGAGGGCATCAAAAGCTACACAGAATTTATTAAGATAAAAAAATCGATCAGTAAGGTGGCCAGGAAGTTCAAATAAGATACAGCTAAACATATAATAGACATAAGACAAAACAATCAGAAACTTTACAGAAGCCATGAATAAAAAGCTAGCTGAGCTAGCCAAAATGATACCAAACATGAATGACCAGTTTAACAAAGAATTAAGAGTCCGCCGGGCGTGGTGGCTCGCGCCTGTAATCCCAGCACTCGGGAGGCAGAGGCAGGAGGATTGCTGAGTTCGAGGCTTGTCTGGACTACATAGTGAGCTCAGAGCCAGCCTGAACTACAAAGCGAGACCCTGTCTCAAAAAGAAAAAAAAAAAAAAAGAATTAAGAGTCCATGAAAAGGTAGCCAAAGCTACAAATTCAGAAGATTAAAAATTCTATTAAAAAGACCAGCAGAAGAAATAATCCTTGTGAGGACAGAGTGTCAAAACTGGAAAATGGGGCTGATGTTGGTGGCCAATTATTCAGATACCTTAGTAAACAAGAAAATGCTATGAAGACATTACAGAAAAACATAGTCACGACCTCAGTAGCAGCAAAACAAACATACATAATAGGAAATTTTACTTTTTTTACTTTTACATTTAAGTGGGGAATGCTAGCTCTGGGCAGAAGGGATTGAACCAAACTTAAATGGAAAGTAACAAGTTAAGAGACCTAGGGTTCACTAGAGTCCTTTGCAGTCTTTTCCTGGGCAGGTTGGGGAGGTGAGTGAATGGATATGGACTAGGAGAAGGAGCAGAGCCTCAGCCAGCTGACAGGACTGTGGGAACTAGAGCTTATCACGTTTCCTAAAGTTAATCACTCCAGCCACTTCACCAATTCTTTGGAAAGACATATATTCTACAAAAGTAAATGTTTAAACATTTTTGTAATGTCATAAACAGATGTGACAGTGCACACCTGTACTTCTAGCTACCTGGGAGGCTAAAACAGAAGGATCACTTGCATGCAGGAGCTGCAGCCATATTGCACAATATAGCAAGACCATGTCCCAAGAGAAAACATTTATTTTTCTCTGTAATTTCTTCACAATATTAGACACAACTCTCAGAGAAAAAGGCTGGGAATAGGCCTTTTTAATCCATCTTCTCCCTCCCCTGGTCTGCAGTTTCTCTCCAGATCTGTCAAACTCTGCACTTATAGCCTCTATGAAGATCCCTGTGAGATATCTTGAAGTTAGTTCTCAAAATTAAAATGTTTTTTATATTTTTAATATCTGTATATGATTGCAAATATACCTGTCATCATTTCCCAAGAGCAACCTTCTGTTATTAGATAATTGTTCTCAATTTTCATAGTGCTTGAAATAACATTTGTGTAACTTTACTCACTTGCTTTATATTTACAAGAAATTCTAGGACGCGACATTCCAGGATCAGAAGGAATATCCACATCCTCAGGTCACCACTGCTCAGACTTCTTGGGGGTCTGGGACCAGCCTTTCCCCTTTTCACAACTACCAGGCCACTGTGCAGGGTGACCTCAGAAGTGTGTCTTGATTCCAGGTCCCAAGGAGGGTGGGATTCACTGCCAGCTTTTACACTGCCATCTTCCAACTCTGACCGTGACTTTTCTTAAAGCAGCTCCAACTGATTTACACTCTCATCAACATTTTCCTGGAATTTAAATTGCCAAAACGTATTTATTAGAAGTAGTAATTTGCACACGTGTTACATTTCAGTTTGTGAAGATCTCCTAATAATTAATGGCATTCCAAGTTTGTTGAAATCATACTCCACTAACACAGTATTTGGCAAACTCATTGAATTCCCACTAGCGTTTGGAATCTCAGTTGATTTGGGGATGCAAAAACACTCTCATTCTCATAGTAAGCGTCCTACCAGGAGCTTCAATTTAGGCATTACTACTACTAATTTATCTTTAAGTATGTCTTCTCTATAATATACAAAAAATATAACTTTTGTCTGATTCTTGTGCCTTTTTCATCTTGCTTCTCCACCTCCTTTGAAATTTAAAATTCTTTAATACATAGTCTCATCTACAAATCTGTTTTCATTAGATAATTTTCTTTCATGCTGAATTCTGATTTTCAATCCTCTAAGTCCAATAAAAAACCTGATGATCAGGGCCGGAGGATTAACTCAGTGGTTCTGGTGCCTGCCTCGCAAGCGCAAGGTCCTGATACAATGCTGGGTGTGGAGACTCACGCCCACCAACGATCGATACCACATACCACAGTGCCATGCCCATCACTCGGGAGGCAGAGACAGGAGGATTGCTGAGTTCGAAGCTTGCCTAGGCTACACAGTGAGCTGAGAGCCGGCCTGAACTACAAAGTGAGACCCTGTCTCAAAAAAAAAAAAAAAAAAAAAACCTGATGATATGTTGTCCTGCTTTGTTTTTATTTCTCTTGAAATTCTCTCAGAGTTCCTCAAATCTCAAGACTTCAGGTTGCCTAATCCATTTTACCTACCCCAACTTCACGACTGAAGTCATGTGTACTTTTATTTCTTCCTTGCAGTTCATTTCCCCTAGATAGTAACTGCATAGCCACTGCTCTGTGCAGATGACATCTATAGATACTCCAGTCTCCTACACTTGATACTGATTCTTCCTGGTGTTATACTCTTTAGTAATTTTCTATCTGGTAGGGTTCACCTTTGGATTGACCGGCATATTTTGTCTTGTTTTGCTTTTAAAGGCAGACTTTACTAGGAGAATCACATTTTTTATGGTTTCCCAATGTCTTCCTTTGAATAATTTTCCTTTCTCTACAAACATGAGCGTAGGAAGTGTGGTTCAAAGTTCCTTTCAGTTGCACAATACATTACAGTGTGGGGGCTGGAGATAGCTAAAGCTCTCGCTTCCCCATCAGACTCTTTATCTCAAAACCATGTATATCCAACATGGTAACTCAGGACATCTCTCATGCAGGGACCCCGATATACAATTTCCTGGAAAAGACAGACGCTACTGTGTTGATTAAAAGTGGTCACGTGTTTATGATTTAAACAGAGCTTAAAGTGACCAATAACAACTCTGTGCCGTATTACTGATTCATTCCTGTGAGACTCCACAAAATATCCCTCAGTACTTCTGAGTAAGCATACTAGATTATGTACTATTGCAAATATTTTAATTTTTCTCTTTTTTAAGACAGGGTTTTGCCATGTGGTTCAGGCTGCCTTGAACTTACTCTGTAGCCCAGGATGCCCTTCGAGTTGCAGTGATCCTCTTGCCTCAGTCCCCTCCTCCCCCCAAGTGCTGGAATTACAGGTGTCCACCACCATACCTGGCTAACAAATATGTTAATTTTTAAGGCCTAATCAATTTACCCATAACCATTATGTAAGAGAGTGTCTCCTGGCACTCTCATTTATACAAGACTCTTCATCAACATAGTGTCATGTCATATGTTGAAAAATTATGTTAAAAATAGAATTTTCATTGAGTCTTAAAAAAGGAGCTAATTTTCAGTGATTCTTTTGCCATGAGTAAGAGCCATCAGTTCAAATGTTCTGGGCCCCCTGAAGGGTGTATGTGTATAATAGATCTGCACCAGTTGAGATACTACTGTTCCTTAAAGAAATCAGTTAATAGGAGCAGTTACCTCTGCTCCTATTTAGTGTTCAAAATGCAATCTTTTGATATAAATCCTACAAAGAAAAGCACGAGTCATCCAAGATTTCTTTTCCCATGGTTAATAGTTTTCATATACATCAGTAAATTCACATCTCAAAATATATATCAGTGTCTCCTGAGATTGGACTATTAATTATTTGATAGGCTGGTGCACATAGGTGAATAGAAAAAACGTCTCAGCCTGCGATGCTAGGACCACTGGGTTAGTTATTCTGAAAGGTGCTACTCACACAAGTAGCCATTCCTGTGTTCACTTTTTCATGTTCTCCCTCTCTCTCTCTCTCTCTCCTTTCCTCCCTGCTCCATCCAAAGAGAAAAACACATTCCCTTGGGGAAAAGTACTTGAACAATAGTAGAGCATTTATTCTTGTTGAAGAATACAAATTACAAGTAAATCATCCTTAAAACCACACTGAAAGGCTTAAATTATATGAGTAATTCCCAATTATGAATCAAATAACTTACATTTCTTAGAATTTTAAAACCTGTCCTAAAATATAAGGGCTGGGGACCAGCTTGAACCCATGCTGAGCAGGTTATAACTATAATTGAATTGGGTTGTGGATTAGCTATTTGTTGAATAGTGAGTCTGTCCTAAGCCTTTGTGACTTGCTATGTGAGCCTTTGCCTGGCATGTGGAAACACAGCTCCCTACGCCAACGGTCGCAGTTAGTGACATTGTGGCACCTCTGACAGCAAGGCAAGGCATTAGCTGAATACTTTACGATTCATATGCAGCCGCTGTCCCAGAACAAAGGTCAGCTAAAGAAAACACAGGTTACTCATTAATCACAACCCGGATTTCACAGGAATACACTGTTCCTCTTTTTACAAGGCTGGCTCGTAGCAGCGCCTGGGCTCCCTTCATTGGCCTTTATGCTCCCTACAATGTTATGTAGTCAGTAAATAGTGGCAAGCCCAGAGCCTCAGGGTCTTAGCCCTGCAAAATTTTGGCTGTCACAGACCCCCATTTACACAATTAAACTTTTTTCTTTTATTGTTCTTCATTCTCACCGTACCCTCGGTCAGGTCATCAAGGGTCTATGCAGGCCTCAACATGTAAGAGTGTTTGGATATTGTATGCCAATGCCTGAAACAGAGTTGTCTGAAATACCTAAGAGTTAGAAATAAGCCACATCACATATCCATCAAAGCATGAAGGAACCAGAAAACTACAGTGTCTAAAATATTGGCTTTAGACTATCACAGTCATTTTATTAAATCTTGCTATCAAAATCACTAATTTTATGAGTGCAATTAAACTCTATAAAGTCAAGAGGACTTGTACTACAAGTAGAAAGTAGAATTAAAATGAATACAAAACTTTTATCATGAAATGTCTTGTTTCCTAAAATATTCCTATACCATAGTTTTACAGGAAGAAAAACTCCTTTCCAGTGGGATGGATATTAACAGGAGTCTGACTTAGTAAGTGCAGACTGAACAAACTTTCCAGAGCTTGCTCCATTTCTTTTTCATATTTCAACCTAAATTTATGTGAAACTATTCTCACAGACTGATTTTTAAATATCCTATAACTTCTAAATGAAAATCTGAGAGTCATCTTATAAATTCTTAAACATCTGAAAAGTAGGTGACTTAATAACTTCAATACAGACACTGTGGTGTTGCAACAAGGGATCTATGCCCATATCTATGCCTATATCTGCATGTCTGGCTTTTCACAAAAATGTCACTGGCCTCTGCTCTAGGACAGAAACTCATTATGCTCATTTCTAAACTACAGATTCTCAAAACTGATAAACTAGCAAAATGGAAAAGAGGAATTTGCCTTATAGTAGCATTTATATGTTGGGATTCCAAGCACCACTTCATCACTTGTGGTTTTAAAAATTCATTAGCTATATATAATTGATATATGATCGAGGTAAGGGAAAGAAAGGTAACACTCAACATACTAGATGTCAGACACATTGAGTTCATGTTCCCTGAAAGAGAAGAGTGAATTCTAAGGAACAACAGTGGTTAAGAGTAGGAAAACTTCCTAGAGAGTAGCAGTATGAAATCAGAGTAGCTCCTAAGAGATAGGAGGGATCCCAAAAGGGTTGCCTAGGAGCCTACTTCTCAAAGGAAGTTTTATAGAGTAGTCACGAGGGGTGGGCACAACATGAGTAAAACCTAGATGCAACCAATAAGATTACAAAGATAGGGCCGGAGGGTTAGCTCAGTGGTTCCGGCGCCTGCCTTGCAAGCGCAAGGACCTGAGTTCGATCCCCGGTTACCACATATAATGCTGGGCGTGGTGGCTCACGCCTGTAATCCCAGCACTCGGGAGGCAGAGACAGGAGGATTGCTGAGTTCACGGCGGCTTGCCTGGGCACCATAGTGAGCTCAGGGCCAGCCT
>PVIC010016859.1:8144-33499 GCA_004025085.1 Thryonomys swinderianus
TCAGGTCAAAAAGCCTAGTTGAGTTCATGCAAGTAATAGGTTAAATGAGCTTTGAACTGATGCCATAAGGAAAACCTTCATTTCCTCTTGAAGAGAAGGAACAAACTGTTCCAGCAGGGGAAGAGCACGTGTGAAGCCCAGGGTGAAAGGACTTTCTATGACCCAGACGTATCCAACCACCTGGAGTCAGAAGAGGTTAGGAGAATACATGGTACTAGATGGTGTAGGGCAGGATTTTTACTGTCTCAGGACACCACTCTATCAACACCATGGTGTTTTCTTACCCCTACACCATCCATCTCTTATATATTTAGCAGATGGAAAGAAGAGAAGTTTCAAATGTATGGTTGTTCTTGACAAAGCTACTTAGAAACTTTATATGGTAATTTAAATCCAATTTCTTATCAGTCATTTTCCATTTTTATAGTATCTCATTTCATTCCTGACAAACGAGGTGATTTTCCTGAGACTGAAAACTCTACTTACAATCTCAGGGGAACATTATTTCTTCCAAGTGCCAAGTTCAGGAAGATGGTAAGAGGGTTCTCTCTCTGGCTTTTCCTCTCTAATTAATTTGTGTTTGCCCATGCAAAAAATAGTCCCAAAGACCCTATTCCGATTCTCCTCCCACGGATGAATAGGAAGATTGTTTCCGAATAACATGTATTTTGCAAATTGGCTGCAGCACTGATATATGCAAATGATTCTATTCCAAAGGTGAATCTTTTTCAGGGATTGACTTTATACTTTTAGGGTGTGCTTCTGAAGTTTGATAAGCTCAAAGCAGCGAACACAAGAAGACAAAATGGCTTAATGAATCTCTCAGTGGAGATTATATGACATCTAGTTACGTGAGGTCCTCTCAAGCATCCCAGGGAGCTTTTGTCAAGCATAAGCAAAGCTAGATATTAGTTAAGGCAATGAAACAGGATTAGCTCAGTAGAGACAGCAGGACAAAGAACTGAGCTCCACTGCAATTTGTAATAGGTATAGAAGTGACTGGACGTTCCAGAAAGAGAGTGAGGCAATAGGGAGGAGCAAGCGGGGCTCCATACAGTGAAAGTAAAACATACTGAAGGGCTGGGCAGTACAGTGTGATTAAGCTGCCGTGTCTGACCACTGCTATTATGGGGTTACAGCTCTGTCTTGTCACAGAGGGTGAGAAGGTCTTCCAGACACGCCTCAGAAGCTGTTTTGAGTAAACGCTCTGAGAAAAGGAAGTCCGGGTCCTGCGTCAGGTAGGAGTGGGAACAAAGAGTAAATTCTTCTAACAGCACGGAACTTTTCTAGTCAGCAACTCAGAAGGGACGTGGGCCGTCCTGGAGATATGGCTTTCTACTGCTTGGGGCCATGTTAGTCTTTTAAAATATTATTATTATTATTATTTTTTGAGACAGGGTCTCGCTTTGTAGTTCAGGCTGACTCTGAGCTCACTGTGGAGCCTAGGCAAGCCTCGAACTCAGCAATCCTCCTTCCTCTGCCTCCCGAGTGCTGGGATTACAGGCGTGAGACACCACGCCCAGCACTGCGGTATGTGGTATTGATGGCTGGTGGGCATAAATCACCACGCCCAGCATTGTATGTGGTTACTGGGGATCGTACTCAGGACCTTGCGCTTGTGAGGCAGGCGCCAGAACCACTGAGCTAACCCTCCGGCCCTAAAATATCATTTTTAATTAATACCTAAAAAATAAAAGTTATACTTATTTGTGGGACACAATGTGATGTTTTGAGAGTTATTTACACTGTATAACTTCTCTGTGCATTGTGGAGATTGAACCCAGGACCTCACATGTGTTAGGCAAGTGCTTTACCCTGAACTTTTTTTTTTCAGAAATCAGGGTATAAGCATGAACGTACAATCATGGTGTAATGCAAACAAGTTCTAATAAAAATGAAAACTGAAAAAATAAATCAGGACAAACATATCTATCTCCTTAAATACCATTTCTTGACAGTAAAATTATTCAATATCTGTTCTTGCTTTTTGAAACAAACAGTACATTATTTGCTATCGACATCCTACTGTGCACACCAGAAATCATCCTGCTTAACTGTAACTGAGTGCCCATTAATCATCCTTTTATTGGGATGGGTAAGAATACACCCAGTGTTCTATAGTTCTTAGCTTCACCTGGATTATTTCAACACTTGGTTTAAACTAATGGAAAAGAAAGCTCTCAACCATATTGTAAATCTCAGTTCCTTATTTTTGAATTTCACAAATGCTCTTCAGGTGGTTTATAATTTAAACCATATCAAATAGGTATAATTTATAATTTCTAGGCATGTATTTCTTTAAATAGTTCTATAAATTGCTTCTAAAGGACCTATTTGACTAGTTCCTCTGAACTTAGAGGAAAAATATGATAAAAGAGTGTTTTGCTCAAAAAATTTGCACTCAGTTACATTGTTTTTTTGTGGGTAGTGATCAAGGTACTGACTTAAAATGTAACAGCTTATTTTTTCATAACTGGGAATTTTTTCAAAATTTAAACTCATTTCTATCGCTCCAGTAAATTATCCTTTGAAATCACTCTTCCATCATATAATTTATGTTAACCCAGAATAGATTTCTGACCTCACTTTTATTAGGTTGTTAAAAAATCAATCACCTTTGGAGTCATACCAGCTCTCAGTCTGATATTGTAACATTATTTATTATTCAATTAAAGGATTCTAGACTAACACAAATGCAGTAGAATTTTAAAATATGTTGATGATGATAATGGCTTCCCATGAGACAAGCTGTCAAAAGAGTGACTGCCACCTAAAATAAATGCTTTCCCACAGGCATTTCAATTCACCAGACTGAGACACTGCATTTCAGATTCTGACTATTCCAGAGTGTAACGTCTTGAAAAAGCAAGTTTCCTTTTTAGACATCCAGAAGCTCCACATCATTTTCAGCAGAGCCAAATGTTAGGGCAGTGTTAATGATCTTTAAAAGCCCATTTGCAGTCACAGAAGGCAACAAATGTCATTTATCTTTTAAATTAACAAGATGCTTTTACTGCTTGAACATGCATAAATGCTTCTGCATGTGTAAAAGAGAAACAGAAGAGAGAGAGAGAGAGAGAGAGAGAGAGAGAGAGAGAGAGAGGAAGGACAAAGAGGAAGAAGAGGATGGGGAGGGATCAGAAAATGGAAAGACATCCCCTGTTCCTTGGTAGGAAGAACCAACATCGTCAAAATGGCTATACTCCCACAACTACCATATAAATTCTATGCAATTCTAATTGAAATCCCTGCAGTATATTTCATAGATCTAGAGAAAACAATCCAAAAATTCATCTGGAACAAGAAGAGACATAGCATAGCAAAAACAGTTGCAGGCAACAAGGACATGGGAGGGGGTATTGCAGTCCCCGAGGTGAAACTACACTACAAAACCATTGTGATAAAAACTGCATGGTATTGGCAAAGTAAGAGACCCAAGGATCAGTGGAACAGACAGAAGATTCAGAAACAACCACAGATATACTAAGCCATTTCATCTTTGACAAAGGAGTCAAATACCCTCAATAGAGGAAAGATAGCCTCCTTAACAAATGTTGGAAGAACTGGGTTTTAACCTGGCAAGGACTAAAGCTAGACCTATCTCTTTCACAATCCACCAAACTGAAATCAAAGTGGAATAGGTACCTAAATATTACAAGAGAAACACTAAACCTGCTGCAAAATGGGTTAGGTAGAACTCTTGGCATCATTAGCTTAGGGAAAGACTTTATGAACAAAACCTCTGTAGCACAAGAACTAGCAGAAAAAAATCAACAACTGGGATCTTATCTTATTAAAAAGCTTCTGCACAACAAGGGAAACTACCAGCACAGAGAAAAGACAACCAACAATATGGGAAAAAAATCTTTACCAGCTGTTTCTCAGACAAAGGGCTTAAAAAAGCTGGCACCCCAAATTTAAAGATCCAGTTCAAGAATGGGTATCTGAAATGAACAGACTCTTTTCAAAGCAAGAAGTAAAAGCAGCTAAGAAAAACATGAAGAGATGCTTAATATCACTGGTCATTCAAGAGATGCAAACAGCACTGAGATTCCATCCACTCCACAAAGAATGGCCACTATCTCAAAGTTCACCAGCAGCAAATACTGGTGAGGCTGCGTGAAGGAAGGGACCGTTCTCCATTGTTGGTGGGAATGTAGACTTGTGCAACCACTGTGGAGATCAGAGTGGAGATTCCTCAAAATCTAGAACTCAAGGTCCCATTTGACCCTGCTCTTCCTCTGCTAGGGATATACATGAAAGAATTATCACAACAATATATGAACATTCATGTTTACAGCAGCTGAGTTTGTGTTATAGTTAAATCTTGGAAACAACCCAAATACCCATCAAAAGGGGGGCATGTATTTAAAATGCACTAATAAAATCAATTTATAAAAAGAGACCATAGACCTGTTGTTGGTTAATCTACCACATAGGCTGTTCCAACCAGGGCAGTCCTCCAGCTTTACAGAATCACTGACAAGTAGTTTAGGAAGAAAGTCATGAGAGTGAATTTCTCAAGGGCAGAACACAAGGCAGGAAGAAGGGTCGGCCATTCTCCACAGAGCAGGTGGGCTGTGGTGCAGACCTGCAGTGGTGGCTGGACAGCAGCTGGGGAGCTGTGTGGTTTAGCGAGGGAGCTGAGAAGACGGTGACAGGCCGCTGGGGGATGCAGGGTGTTGCTGGACCTCTTGGAATCGGCACAGACTGCACTGACACAGCTGTCAAATGCTGGGCCCTCAGTCCACGTGGCATGGAATCACATTACAAGTCATTTGCCATTTCAAAAACTCACTCACTTGAATAAGTGTAGGCAATACAAAAAGAATGCTATTCTTCCATCTGCACGAATATTCTCTGACTTTGCCTTCCCTGTGGATCCTCAGAGTTAATCTTGGGAGGTTGCCAATCAAAAAATATTTTAAATATAACATAAGTCATTGTTTGTTATGTTAAGCGATACTGGTATCACACAGGTGAGCTACTAATATGCAAAATTTATTTTGGAATTTTTTTTTTTTGCTTTTTTGAGACAAGGTCTTGCTGTGTAGTTCAGGCCGGCCCTGAGCTCACTGTGGTGCCCAGGCAAGCCGCCGCGAACTCAGCAATCCTCCTGTCTCTGCCTCCCGAGTGCTGGGATGACAGGCGTGAGCCACCACGTCCGGCATTTGAAATTTTAAAATATTTGATTTTACAATACCTTATAAGGATATAAAGTTAAAAAAATCATGCCAGTGCATATTGTAATGTGATAAACAGCCTTTTTCTCCTATTCTGTCCAAAAGAAGCAATGCTGGTGACATTTAGTTTTAAGTAGACAATTCCTAATTATCAAGAACAAAAGGCTTATGAATCCTTGTCCAGTTAGTGACACTAACTATACAACAGAGAATGAATTAATTCATTTAAATTACCCAGGAAATTAAAGTTAGATACCTGAAGTACTAAGATTCCAAAATTCTGTGTTGAAATCTAAATTAGATTCCCTTATTAAACTGGTCTACTTATTTTTGCCACCAAATATACTATTTTTCTCACTTCTAAAACAGTTTTCCCTTACCCTGGGAACCTGACCCAGACCCCGGCTTCTCTCGACAGACCTCACTCGGTGCACCCCTGATGACAAATCAGAGCCCGCTTCCCCGCACGGCAGGCTCTCCGCGTACATAGGCCCTCTTTTACACCTCATGTCTGACACCACTAGGCTCATGTCATTTGGTTAGTGACCTTGCTTATGGGTTTTCGTTATCAGATTAAGGAATAAACTCTCTTGAAGCTGAAAGCCTCCTCCGTACGCATGAAATTCAATCTATACTCACTCACAGAAATGCTAGGTAATTGTTTTTTAATAACTTGTGCAAGGAAACAGCTCCATTTTCAATCTTCCTCTTGTTTTCTTGTGAGCCCACAGAAGAAGACGGCACAGTGGGTTGTGATGTCTCCGCACTGAGTGTGATTGCTCAAGACCCCCGAGGTAAGACTGGAGAGAACCGCATTCCAGTCTTGATGTCATCCCCAGACTTGATGTCAAGTCCGAATTTTTGTCGCAAGTTTCTTTCCAAAGCTGCTAATGTGAAATCCAGTCGTTTTCTTTTCTTTCCTTTTTCTTTTCCTCCTCTCTCTCCCTCTCATCCCCCCTCTTTCTTTTTTTTTTGAGACAGAGCCTCACTTTATAGTCACACAGGTCATGAACTCACTATGTGGCACAGGGTAGCCTTAAAGTCTTGGTGGTCTTCCTGCCTCTGCCTCCTGAGTTCTGGGAGTACAGGAAATCCAGTAGTTTCTATGCCTCGGTTGCCTTATCATAGGAATTGAGATCATTTTTCTATCACCAAGAACTACATTGAGCCTCAACTTATGTAATAGCTAGTTGCCAAAATAAAACAAAAACTAGTCAAAGTTGGATTTAGATCTTCCCTCAGAGAACTACGCCAGGCTACTGTGCCACTGCAGCTACAGCCAGAAAGGGTTTTATACCCAGCAACTTATTCCAATGACTGTCCCTGGCTTTTGTCATCAGGCCCTCTCTAGCTCTACCACCCCAAGTACCTGGGTCACGTGACATGCTTGTATCTTCGCATGTGCAGGATTGTGTTCACTTTCCTTTGCTTACATTTTAAAAACTCCTTTTGGAAAAATGTTAATATCATGTGAACTGTGGAGAGAGAAAAGTTTCAGAATCCAGGGATTGTGGTAGAGCTGAGCAAAGGGCATGAGTTCTGGAGACAGCAAACGAGTTCCTCTTCCTCACACTCTCTGGAGGAGCTCTTAGGAATTTCTGGGCAATCGCTGCATGACCATACACTCTGATTGCACCAAACGCAGCTGCACAGCACTGCTGCTTAGGCAGTATTCCTTTTAGCATTTATATCACTGGAAATGTTTCAAAATACAGGGACACTTATTTTGCTACACAAAGTTTTAAAGAAATTTGTAGTTTTTAAATTTCCTAACCCTCACACTATAACACACTATGTTGAATTATCAATTGGTTGTGTTTCTACAGCCAGGGTTTTCAAAATAATGTCAAGGTCATGGTGATGATCATGAGCACAGTTCTGCAGGTAATTTATACCGTATGGCCCATTCACACCACTGTAGGCTATAGATGTAAAGGCAATGAAATCAGCATGTTGGAAAGATCTTTGCACTGCCATGTTTATTGTAGCACTATTTTCTGTTGGAAATGATATGGAATTAGTTGAAAAACTAATCCATAGATGAATGGATAAAGAAAAATGTAGTGCATATGCACAATGGAACACTGTAAAAAGATGTAATTATATCATTTGTATCAACATATTCATAGATGAACCTGATGTATATTAAGTAAAGTAAACCTAGTACAGAAAGATAAATGCTGCATTTTCTCCTTCACATGTGAAAATTAAAACTATTTATCTCAGAAATAGAAAGTAGAATGGTAATTCTTATTGGTGGGAAGGGGAGAGAGAGATTAGCTACTGTATATTACTGCACATTGAGAGACCCACAGAAACTGACCAGGCAAGTAGGGTGTGTCTGAGGTCGTACACTATTGGCAACACGGGAGCCCGGTGCCATTCACCAGGATCTGAAACTTTCCTATCTCTGGGACTAAGCCAGAGGCCTGTGGAGACAGACCAGGCAGGTGGGGCACAGTAGAGGTCATGTAGTGAGTTTTGGCAGAAAGGAGCTGGGCACTCACCTCTTCTATGACCAGGGTGAGACCAAAAGTCCTTGGAATCTCCCTTCCTGTGGGCCAAAATGGACACAACTGTTACATGAGGAAGAGCCTCCTGAGCCACCACCTGCTTGTCTGTGCACACTGAAAAAAATGGGGCTGTGGAACTGGAACCTTGGTAGAGGCTTTGAGTGAGTTCCTCCACCCAGTCCATCATGGTGAAGAAAACACTCACTAGAAGAGTAAGGGAATCTGATTGACTACAGCCATTGGTAGAGTCAGTTCCACCTGAAGATCCTAGACTTTTGCAGAGTTCAAGCCCATAGGGGCTCACTGAGCTCAACTCAGGAATCATACTCAGAACTTAGACAAGGAATGACAACTTTCTCCCTGTGACTAATCGACTTTGATTTGCATGCTACTGCTCATACTATCTCCAGGAGACAACAGATTCACATTGGCCATTTTGATAATGTTCTTAGCTTTGTTTTATTGTTGTTGTCATTTCTGTTGCTATTGTTTTTCTTTCTTTACTCTGAACTAATGGCCTTTTTTTCATTTCTCTACTCTGCTGTTGCTGAATCTGTCCAACTTTGGGTGTTTCCTCTTCTCAATTGCTCTCATTTTTTAAAGAAAGCATCTCACTTTGTAGTTCAGGCTGGCCCTGAGCTCACTGTGTAGCCCAAGCAAGCCTCGAACTCAGCAATCCTCCTGCCTCTCCCTCTCGAGTGCTGAAATTACAGGAATGAGCCACCATGCCTTGCAGTGTGGTATATGGTACTGATTGCTGGTGGGTGTGAGTCATCACACCTGGTATGGTTGTATGTGGGTAGCAGAGATTGAACCAGGGACCTTGCACTTTCCAGACACGTGCTAGACACTGAGCTAAATCTCTGCCCCTCGACTGCTCTCATTTTTACAGAAGAGAGAAAACAATCTCCTATTTGCCTACTGCTGGTAGGTATCCCTATTCTTTGCCTTTTCCCTCACCTTCTCCTGTCCTCTAATCAGAATCAATACCTAGAAGTACAAGGGTTTCAATCTTCCCTAATTTTTCTTCTTTCTCTGTTACTATAGGAGGCTGTACAAAGTCTCTACTGATCCTGTAGTTCTTAACTGGTTCTGTCTTATATATGTCCCTTTTATCGTTATTGTCCTCCTGCATCTATAAGTTTCTCAGATCCTCTAACCCCATTTCTAATCTCTCTCTCTCTCCCTCCCCCCTTCTGTCCCTCTACCTCCCCAAATCCCCAGTGATGTTTTATTGCCAAAGGGTAGTGCTGATATTTATTTAAAGACCTGTATGTTGTAAACCCATTTCTGGTTAGTTTTAAATTTTGGCATATGGTCATGGATGTAACTCATGTGGTTAAACGTATCAGGATAGTAGTTGCCAAAGCTTTTCATTTCCTGTGCTATGTTCAATACCATTGATGATACAAATAGTATTATGTCAACAATGTGATTGTTCTGTTCAGGTATCTCCCATGATGTGCAGAACTGAGCATACTTAAGCACCATTACAGATCCAAGGAAGACAACCCAGGAAGTAGCCATCTCCTAGGTGATCCAAATATTAGGAAGAAAGACACTTGGAACAAACATTGCCCAGACACAAGTCAAGGAATTAAGTGAATAACATCAGCAAGGAGAAAGGAATAGAAATGAGAAGAATTTCAAAAACCCAGATACAAAGGTTCTCACCATAGAGGAATCCAGGGAAAAGGGAAATGGATAATCTCAATCACCAGGACTCCTTGAGATGGTAACAAAAGCAGGTCTAGTAAAATGGAAATTAGAAGTTATCTCTGAGATGAGAACAGAGATACTGTCCATGGTGAAAGATATGATTAATAATGCTAAAGAAGAGTTTGGGGGCATGATAAAATCTAAGATAATGAAAACAAAGGAACTTTTTAAACAGCTTCAAATAGTTCCAGATGATTAAAATTTCCAAAGGAAGTTTGCGAAGTAGGATGAATGAAACTGAGCACTGAATCTCAGACCTAGAGGACAGGATCACAGCCAATTACAGGAAAGTTATAATTTATGGAAAATGCCATGGACCATGAGATGTAAAAATCCTCAGTAATATACTGGCAAAGAGAGTCCAGAGGATCATCAAGAAGATCATACCCCTTGACCAAGTTCAATTCATCACAGGGATGCAAGGATGGGTCAGTATACATAAATAAATAAATGTAATACACTACATTAAAAGAATCAAGGACAAAACCATATGGTTATCTCAAAAGATGCAGAAAAAGTGTTCGAGAAAATTCAGCACCCATTCATGATCAAACCCAATAGAAAATTAGAATAGGTGGACTTTATCTCAATGAAATAAAAGCTATTTATGGGAAACCCAACAGCCAGCATAACACTTAATGGTCAAAAACTGAAACCTTTCACACTAAGATCAGGAACAAGACAAGGATGCCCACTATCACCACTCTTGTTCAATATAGTACTGGAAACATCATCTATAGTAATCAGGCAAGAGAAAGAAGTAAAAGGAATAAAGATAGGAAAAGAAGAAATTAAACTGTCATGTTTTGGTGATGACATGATACTCTGTATAGAAGACCCTAAAAAACTCCATCAAACAACTACTAGACTTAATGCCCAAATTTAGCAGTATAGTTGGATACAAGATCAATGCTCAAAAATCAATAGCCTTGGGCTGGAGATTTAGCTCAGTGGTTCTGCTGCCTGCCTAGCAAGTGCAAGTTCCCTGGTTTGATGCTGGTAACCACAAACAACAATACTGGTCATGGTGACTCACGTCCACAAGCAATCAGTACCACATACCACAATGTGGTGGCTGGATGTGGTAGCTCATGCCTGTCATCCCAGCACTTGGGAGGCAGAGGCAGGAGGATTGATGAGTTCAAGGCTTTCCTGGGCTACATAGTGAGCTCAGGGCCAAACTGAAGTACAAAGTGAGACTTTGTCTCAAAAAGAAAAAATCCATAGCCTTTATATACACAAACAGCAGACTCACTGAGAGAGAAACTGGGGAGTCAATTCCTTTCACAGTAGTATCCAAAAAAGTGAAATATCTAGGAATCAATCTTAAAAAGGAGGTGAAAGACCTCTACTCTGAAAACTACGGCACTCTGAGAAAAGGAGATTGAAGAGGGTATCAGAAAATGGAAAGACATCCCTTGTTCCTTGGTAGGAAGAACCCAACATCGTCAAAATGGCTACACTCCCACAACTACCATATAAATTCAATGCAATTCTAATTGAAATCCCAATAGTATATTTAATATATCTAGGGAAAACAATCCAAAAATTCATCTGGAACAAGAAGAGACATATAATAGCAAAAGCAGTTGTAGGCAACAAGGACATGGCATTTGGTATCTCAATCCCTGAGGTGACATTACAGTACAAAGCCACTGTGATAAAAACAGTATGGTACTAGAAAAGAGGCAGGCATGAGGATCAGTGGAATAGAATAGAAAATCTAAAAACAACTGCAGATACACTTAGCCCCCCCATCTTTGACAAAGGATCCAAATATCAAGGGAGGAAAGATGACCTCTTTACCAAATGTTGCTGGTAAAGTTGGTTTCAACCTGCCAAAGACTAAAACTAGACCTTTCTCTTTTACCATGCACTAAACTCAGATCAAAGTGGGTCAGAAACCTAAATATTACAACAGAAACTCTAAACCTGCTGCAAAACAGGTTTAGGTAGAAATCTTGGAGACTTTAGCTTAGGGAAACACTTTATGAACAAAACCTAGATCTAGTAGAAGAAATCAACAAATGGGGTCTCATCTTACTAAAAAGCTTCTGCACAGCAAGAGAAACTATCAGCAGAGCAAAAATGCAACAAACAATATGGGACAAAAATCTTTACCAGCTGTCTCTCAGACAAAGGGCTACTATCTAGAATAAATAAGGAGCTTAAAAAATGTAGTGCCCCCAAATTTAAAAACTTAATTCAAAATGGGTATCTGAAAAAAAAAATGGGTATCTGAAATGAACAGACACTTTTCAGAGCAAGAAGTAAAAGCAGCCAAGAAGCATATAAAGAAATGCTTAATATCACTGGTCATTCAAGAGATGCAGATGAAAACTACACTGAGATTCCATCTCACTCCACAAAGAATGGCTGCTATCTCAAAATTAACCAGTAACAAATGCTAGTGAGGCTGTGGGGAGGAAGGAACTCTTCTCCGCTATTGGTGGGAATGTAGATGTGTGCAACCACAATGGAGATTCCTCAAAAACTAGAATTAGAGGTCCCGTTTGACCGTGCTATTCTCCTGGTAGGTATATGCCTGATAGAATTAAAAGAATCATATTACAGTCACATCTGTACATCCATATTCATAGCAGCTTAGTTTTTAATAGCTAAATCTTGGAAACAACCCAAATGTGCACCAACTGGAGACTGAATAAAGAAGATATGTATTTTTTAATATAAAATATAGTATTAGACTGTAAAAATGTGGAAATAAAATAACATTAAAAAAGTATTATTCTGCCATAAAGAATGCTGTTTGAGTAATTTATACTGAAACAGATATAGCTTGAGGACATACTCATAAGTGAAATGAATAGATCACAGATATGCAAATACTATATCTTTTCTCTGATATTAGAATCTGAAGATGTAAATGAGTTCTAAAATATGTGATACATATTGTGAAGTAGAAAATATACAAAGTAAAAAGGATAAGGTAAGTAATGAGGGAAAAGAAAAACTATGATGTTAAAAAGGAAACAAATCAGAGGGCCGCCCACCGGCCCACTGTACACCAGGAGTGGGGTGGACTCAGCTACAGGGCACCATCCGTTTCCGGTGGACTGAGCGCAGCCCACCAGCCCACTGCACTCTGGAGTGGCTCAGACTCGGCCATTCCGGAGGCGGCGGAGGACTGAAGCCTGCCCACTGGCCCACTGTACTCTGGAGCTGTGCAGTGAGGAGTCAGGTACGGACCCTGGGTGCGATCCCCCCCACGGAGGGTTGAGGGCCTCCGCCCAGCCCCAACCCCACCTCAGAGCTGCATTGTGAGGACCCGGGTCCTAGAGGAGCCAGAGCCATCTCTTGCATCCCTCCACAGGAGGCGCTTCTAGAGCTGCACTGAGAGACCAGGCAAGATTTTAAAAAGGGGGAATCTAGCTTCTATTTTGCCATCTACTCCTAGATCCCTCTATTCACCTCTTGTCCCCACATCCTCTCCTATCTTCCTGTCAGAAGCAATACCCAGAAGGAAAAGACTCTTACACTGCCCTATCTCTCCTTCTGTACTATTTTAAGAAGGTGTACAAAGTCTCCAATGGTCTTACAGCATACAGTTGGTACTGCTGTACGTATGCCCTGTATCCTCTATTACCCACTGGCATATATGAGGTTCTAGGGTATAGGTGATCTTCATAAATCTGCTAACCCTATTTCATTGTCCTCCTGTCTCCCTGCCTCCCTGATTCCCTAGTGAACTCTTATCCCCAAAGGGTTCGGGGGGTACATTTACGATCTGTATGTTGTATTCTAAATTCTGGCATATGGACATAGAGGTAACTCATAAGCTCAAAGTCTTCAGAATAGAATTTAACAAAACTTTTTATCTTATTTACTGTGTTTAATACTGATATTGGCATTTATTGTATTATGGTAATAAACATGATGTGATTGTTCTGCTCCCATGATGTGTCAGAACTGAGAACTCTCAGGGGTCCTTACAGATTCAAAGAGGACACCCCAGGAAAGTGCCACATCCAAAAGGCCCCAGATAATAGAAAGAGACCTGCAACAAACATTGCCCTGTCATCAGGCAAAGAAGAGCATTAATAACAACGAAAGAGTAGAAATGAGAAAATACACAAAAAACAGACACAAAGATCACCACCACATGGAAATTCAGAGAAAAGGGAAATAGGGCAAACTGAAACTCAAACACCAGGACTCTTGGAGATGGTAACTAAAGCAGATCTAATAAAATGGAAATCAGAACTCATCTCTGAGATCAAAACAGGGATACTGTCCACAGTGAAAGACATCATTAAAGAAGCGATCAGAAAGATGATAGAATCCAAGATAGCAGAAGCAATGGAACCTTTTAAACAGCTTCAAGCAGAGCTCCAGGGAATGATGAAGGAGAACAAAAGCTTGAGCAGTAGGATGAATGAAGCAGAGAACCGAATCTCAGACCTAGAGGACAGCATAGCAGCCACGAGCAAGAAATGTATAATCTATGGAAAAGAGCAAGGGACCATGAAAAATCAATTCAACAGCTTCTAGATGACTCAAAGAAAAATAACATAAGACTGATTGGAGTCACTGAGGAAGCAGGAGACAGTGTAAAAGACATAAAAAAAGCTACTGTCAGAGATAACAACAGAAAACTTCACAGGAAGAGAAATAGACATACAGATAAATGAGGCCTATCAGACTCCAAAATGCCATGACATAAAAATATTTACACCTAGACATATAATTATCAAGGTTCCAGATGTACAACAAAAGAATGAAGTACTGAAAGCAGTGAGAGAAAGGAAGAAAATCACCAACAAAGGGAAGCCCATTTGGATCACAACAGACTTTTCAACACAAACACTCAACGCAAGGAGAGCCTGGAGGGAAGTATTTCAAGCATTGCAGGAAAACAACCTCCAACCTAGACTGTTGTATCCTGCAAAACTATCTTTCAGAATAGATGGGGAAATAAGATACTTCCATGATAAAGAACACCTGAAAGACTTCACAAATATGAAACCTGCACTCCAAAACATCCTAAAGAACATCTTGGAAAAAAACACAGAAAATTTCATACCCATGAGACCCAGGAGAGTGAATTCATTGGTGCAAACAAGAAACTAGATAGAAAAGGGGAAAAGCAAAGAAGAAAAGAACCGAGAACAGGGAAACATGGCAGCTCTGAATATGTCCATATCAGTCATAACCATTAATGTCAATGGCCTCAATGGGCAATTAAAAGACACAGACTAGCAGATTGGATCAAGAAGCAAGATCCTACAATCTGCTACAGGAAACACACCTAATTCAGAAGGAAACCCAAAGACTCAAAATAAAAGATTGGAAAACAATTCTCCATGCCACAGGAAGCTGCAAAAAAGCAGGAGTGGCTATCTTGTTTGCAGATAAAATAGATTTCAAACCCAAACTGATTAAAAGAGATAAAGAAGGTCACTATATTCTCATACAGGGAACTATCCAAGAGAAAGAAATAACAATCATAAATTTTTATGCACTAAACTCTAATGCACCCAACTATATAAAACAAACATTACTGGACATGAAAAGCCAGTTATCCATGAATACAATAGTCGTAGGGGATTTTAATACTGTACTGTCACAAACTGACAGATCAACTGGACAAAGAATCAATAAGGAAATACTTGAGCTAAATCAAACTTTTGAGCAAATGGACTTATTAGATGCCTACAGAATTTTTCACCCTTCAAAGCAAGAATATACCTTCTTCTCAGCTGCTCATGGATCATTCTCCAAAGTAGATCTCATTCTAGTCCATAAAACAAGCTTAAGTAAATGTAAAGGAATCAAAGATATCCCCTACATACTATCCAACCATAGTGCCTTGAAACTGGAGCTGAATAGCAGAAGATATTCCAAGATCCTCACAAACACATTGAACAACACTCTGTTAGCCAACCAATGGGCCACAAAAGAAATTAAACAGTTTCTACAACTAAACGATAACCCCAGCACAACATACGGGAATTTATGGGACACAATGAAAGCAGTTCTGCGAGAGAAATTCATAGCAGTGAATGCCTACACTCAGAAAATAGAGCAAACTGAAATAAACAATCTAATGATGAACCTCAGACAATTAGAAAAAGAGGAACAAAACAAACCCAAAGCACATACTAGAGAGGAAATTAGAAGTATCAGAGCAGAAATTAACGCAATGGAGACAAAGAGAACAATACAAAGAATCAATGAATCAAAGAGCTGGTTCTTTGAAAGGATAAATAAGATCAACAGAACCTTAGCCAACCTTATCAAACAAAGGAAGAAAAAGGCTCAAATCCATGCTATAAGGAATGAAAATGGGGAAATCAGCACAGACCCAGAGGAAGTCCAAATGATCATAAACACATACTTTGAAAATCTATACTCCAAGAAGATGGAAAATCCAGAAGAAATGGACAGATTCCTAGACACATATGAACTTCTAAAGCTGAATGAAGAGGATATAAAAATGTTAAACAACCTCATATCAACCTGGGAAGTTGAAAATGTAATAAAAAACCTACCAACAAAGAAAAGCCCTGGTTCTGACGGCTTCACTGCTGAATTCTACAAAACTTTTAAAGAAGAGTTAATACCAATACTTCTCAATCTCTTTAATGAAATTGAAAGGGAAGCAGTACTCCCAAAATCATTCCTTGAAGCAAGCATCACCTTGATTCCAAAGGCAGGGAAAGATCCCACCAAAAAAGAAAACTACAGGCCAATCTCTCTAATGAACATTGATGCAAAAATCCTCAATAAGATACTTGCAAACAGAATACAGAGAGTTATCAAGAAAATCATACACCCTGATCAAGTCAGATTTATCCCAGGGATGCAAGGCTGGTTCAACATATGTAAATCAATCAATATAATACACTATATCAACAGACTCAAGGACAAAAACCATATGATTATCTCAATAGATGCAGAAAAAGCATTTGATAAAATTCAACACCCATCTATGATCAAAACTCTACAGAGAATTGGAATCGATGGACTTTATCTCAATTTAATACAGGCTATTTATGGGAAACCAACAGCCAGCATCATACTCAATGGGCAAAAACTGAAACCTTTTACACTAAGATCAGGATCAAAATGAGGATGCCTGTTGTCACCACTCTTGACTTGAACAAATATGCTTAATTTTTATAACACAAGCAACTGAATAATTTAAAATAATTATCCTATCATATTTAGCTTTCCCATCACTGGACACAACCCTTGACATGCACAACTTCAAGGAAGAAAGGTTTAGTTTGACTTGGAGTTTCAGTGTATGATGGGCTAGCGCCAGGCCAGAAACATCATGGTGGAAACGTACATGGAGTACAACAGCTTGGTTTGTGGTATCTAGGAAGCAGCACAGGAGAAAAGTGCCACAGTAGAATGACTGAAGAACACATTTACCACCCTCTCTACCAAAGCTATGCTTTCATGCCTCACTCAGACACGTGTGGAATTATGCTCCACCAGTTCCTGTGATGCACCCCAAAGCCAATCAAATGGCTTAATCACCACCATCTATGTAAACTCATATTTTAAATACCTCTTACTCTAATTTAACAGTCACCTCTTTTGGATTTCTATTTCTTTCTTTCTTTCTTTTCTTTTTTTTTTTTTTGAGATAAGGTCTCGCTTTGTAGTTCAGTCTGGCCCTGAGCTTACTATGTAGCCCAGGCAAACTCAAACTCTGCAATCCTCCTATCTCTGCCTCCTGAGTGCTGAGATTACAGGCGTAAACCACCACGCCCCCACCCTGCACCAAGCACTGTGGTATGTGGTATTGATTGCTGGTGGACGTGAGCTGCCACGCCCAGCATTCTGTGTGGTCATGGGACGAACTCAGGACCTTGCACTTTCGAGGCAGGAGCAGGAACCGCCTAGCTAAATCTCCAGCCCTGGATTTCTATTTTTTTTTTTTTTTTGAGACAGGGTCTCACTTTGTAGTTCAGGCTGGCTCTGAGCTCACTATGTAGTCCAGGCAAGCCTAGAACTCAGCAATCCTCCTGCCTCTGCCTCCCGAGTGCTGGGATTACAGGCATGAGCCACCACGCCCGGCACTGTGGTATGTGGTATTGATTGCTGGTGGGCGTGAGTCTCCATGCCCAGCATTGTATGTGGTCACCAGGGATCAAACTCAGGACCTTGCGCTTGCAAGGCAGGAGCAGGAACCACTGAGCTAACCCTCGGCCCTGGATTTCTATTTCTTTTTTTTTTGTGACAGGGTCTCACTTTGCAGTTCAGGCTGGCCCTGAGCTCACTGTGTAGCCCAGGCAAGCCTTGAACTCAGCAATCCTCCTGTCTCTGCCTCCCGAGTGCTGGGATTACAGGCGTGAGCCACCACGCCTGGTTTGGATTTCTATTTTCTTGATAGAAGAGTCTTTGTGATCTAGTTTAAGTGTATAATGTGTGAAGCAAACATGTTCTTTACATCTTGGCCTAATCATTTAGTATTTATGTGACCTTTGTTAACAAAGGGATCCAGTTCTTACCATGTAACATTATTGCAATGATTAATATCTATTCAAATTTTACCTATATTCTGAGGCCCAAGTCACAATTTACTCCATGGATCCTTTCCTTACTACATTTATTCTCAATTACTTCCCTGTTCTCTGAATTCATCAATACATTTTTTCTTTATTTATACGTTATATATACACATCATGATCGCACTCAGTTTGGGGAATTTGTACCAGTATATGACATCAATACATTTTGACCCAAAAAAGTTCATAGTATTTGGAGTTGGAATTGTGCTCTCATTGTCTCAAATTTGTTGCCTTTGTGTCTTCAACTTAATGCAAGTAGCTTATTTTAAAATTCTTTTAGGCCCTTTTAAAAGAGTGTGCTGGACTTCTGGGAAGGTGGCAGGATGGTAAGCAGCAAAAAAAGGAACCCCTTCAAATTTTGGAATCCAGACTTTGGTAAATAATCATTTGGGGAAGAAAAGAAGAGGAAGGTAAATCTTGTTGACGCAGGAGAGTTAAGGCCTAACTCCCCACCTGAAACACAAGTTCGTGTTCTCTAAAAATCGAAGAATGAATTTTAGGAACGACGGAGATTTGAGTTGGAAATTTTATTGAGAGAGAAAGCTTCTGCCTTGAGAGAGAGACAGAAGGGGGGCCCGGAAAGTGGGTAACTCCCCTATCTCACTTTTTAGAGGGCTTTTATGGAGCAAAGCCACGAGGTGAGGCGGGTCAGAAATAGGGGGCTACCAATAAGATTTGAAAGAAATGGTCAAACTGTGACTAACCAATGGGTAAATGACAAGCATAGTTACTTCAGGAACTCTTTGAATAGGTCTAATGGGAAATCAAGCCCTAGAGGGTCTTGCTTGTCAGGAGACTCCTCCAGGTGGTTCAAGGTCCTGCCCATTATCTGGGAACTTTGTAATTACTGTCTTCCAGGGAGGGGCTGGATCCAGACCTTGACCTTCAGCCCAGGGAGGAGAATGAGGCCTGTAGTTTCTCATTGATGGTGTTGACCTTCAGAGGGATCCTATTTTTGCAAGTCTTTCAAGGGCTGGCCCTATCTATCTGCCTACATATGTCTAGCTGGCTTTTCTACCTATAATATTGTGACCCTGGAAGGATCTGAAGGGAAAATTAGAGCCCACAGAGAAAGTAAAGGGACAGATCTCAACACAGCAAAAGCAAATGTCAGTCTTCACGTTCAACCTGGCTCACGGCTCATGGCTCAAGGAAAGAAGATAAAATCTAGAGAGATAGTGAGGGCAGGTGATTCAGGAGGCCACCAGGGGCCATGGATGGTGTGCACTGCAATAGCTGGTGTCTGCAGTCCCAGTGACTGCCATGCTATCTGGAGACAAGGCTTGGCTAGATGCCATTTTAGGGAAGGACTAACTGAACCTGGAAGTTAGCCCAGCCATAGGTTGGCTTCATCTCAAGGCTCCCAGAGCTAAAAACCCAGAATGACTGAGTGAGGAACAACGGGAGATGCCTACAGTCAGGGAGCTATGGTCAGAATGGTGAGAGACACCGAGAGTGGTATAATTGAGATGTTTCAGGTCCCCCCCCCACATTGTTTATTTGTTTATTTATTTTTTGAGAGAGGGTCTCACTTTGTAGTTCAGGCTGGGCCTGAGCTCACTATGTAGCCCCGGCAAACCTCAAACTCAGCAATCCTCCTGCCTCTGCCTCCCAAATCCTGGGATTATAGGTGTGAGCTACCTCACCCAGCACTGTGGTATGTGATACTGATTGCTGGTGGGTGTGAGCCACCATGCTTGGTATTGTGGTTACTGGGTATTGAACCGGGGACCTTAAGCTTATTAGGCAGATCCCAGAACCACTGAGTTAAACCTCTGGTTCTAATTTTCTTTTCTTTTGTTTCTTTTTCAAGAATCCAATTGAATTTTATTTCCAAAGAAGAAAGAGACTAGAAACATAGAAAAGTGAAACTCTTGTCCTGAGGATGGAATATTTAGTGATGAAAATACTATGTTTGGCTCAGTATTTTGTTTTTTTTTTCATATGCTCATTTTTTAAAATTGGTACATTTTATATACATATTATGATCATAGTCTACATGGAGAATTTATACCAGTACATAACAGACTTAGAGAAAAGTATATAATTTTCTAATTCGTCTTAGATTTTGTTATATAATTATAAATCTTGTACCTGTGGTTAAAGGTGGCAAGTTAATAGCTATTGCAGATTGTCATTTCCCAGCTTGATCCTACTGTTATTGCTAATTATACTACTTTAGCCAAGGTGGCATAGTTGTGATCAATTGGTCTTCGTTATATGCATATAACTAGATTCTCTGGGGATCATAAACAATATTATATAGTCCAGTACAAAATAACTGGGTGCTAGGCCAAACAGCCAGGAACATTTCACCCCTAATAAACTGAAGATGTAGGATCCTGAGACAGGTTCAAAACTAAAAGCCAGGCCTACCTTTTGAAGGCATCTCTGAAAAGTAGTCATTTCTTAAAGAGGTATTGATACTAATAATAAAGCTACCTAATGTAAGCAATTTAAAAGCCTCAATGCAGAAAGCAAACAGACAACAACAAATTATAAATGCTTTTACAGAGCAAAGAAACCAACAACAAAATGAAGAGATAATCCACAAATGGGGGAAAAAAAATTTACCAGCTACTCTTCAGACAAATGATCTACATCTAGGATATCTAAAGAACTCAAAAGAATTGGATCCCTCAAATTTAAAGACCCAGTCCCAAATAGACATCTGAAATGAATAGACAGTTTTCAGATGAAGGAGAACAAGAAGCAAATAAATATATATGAAAACATGTTCAACATCACTGGTCATTTGAGAAATGCAAGTGAAAAACAACAGTGAAATTCTAACTTGCTCCAGAAAGAATGACCATCGTCAAGAAATCAAGAAGATAAATAAGAAGTGTAATGAAGGATAGATCCTGGGAAGTAGGATGAACATGTTCAAATGAGAAAGGGGAGGATGAGAAAAAAAGCTATTAAAACACAAAGAATGGAAAGAAAAAATAAAAACAAAGCTTTTGTAAATGGGGAAGGGAAGAAGAATCAAAGAGGAGAGCAATGGAGAAAAAAAGAATCAAGATATATTATGTACAGATACAAATTCTCTCTCATGAATGTGATCAATATATATGACAAATATGTACAATTTTTTAAAAGTACAGTGATTATTCCAAAGCAGGCTTAATCTTTCCTGACTAATTAATCAATCTTTCCAGACTAATTAATTGAACACTTATTAAAATGGGACTCTACTCAGTCAAATTTATTTTTATTACCAGAAATTTACAAAATTCTTATGCTTTTTTACTCTCTAAAACAGCTACATGATCAGAAGACAACAGATATTTCTGAAAATTAAAGTTTATTACATACCTACTGTGTGGCAAGCATTTTTCTTTATCTTTTCTTTCTTAGGATTTTCTATACGCTTGTTATGTGGTCCAGGCTGACCTTGAAGTTACTGTGTAGCTAACTACTGGCCTCAAACTCATAGTGATCTTCCTGCCTTAGCCTCCCAAGTGCTGGGATTACAGGTGTGCACCACCGCATCTGGACCAAGAATTCTTCTAGGAATAAGTTTTACTTTTGTGAATCTTATATTTATTTATTCATTTATTTTTTGAGACAGGGTCTTGCTTTGTAGTTCAGGCAGGCCCTGAGCTCACTATGTAGCCCAGGCAAGCCTCAAACTCAGCAATCCTCCTGTCTCTGCCTCCCAAGTGCTGGGATTACAGGCGTGAGCTGCCACGCCCAGCACTGTGGTATGTGGTGCTGATTGCTGGTTGATTGTTGGTGGGCATGAGTCACCACACCCAGCATTGTATGTGGTTACTGGGATCAAACTCAGGACCTTGTGCTTGCGAGGCAGGCACTGGAACCACTGAGCTAAATCTCTGGCCCAGTGAATCTTATATTTTAATAAAGAAGAAATACAAAAATATTTAAATAAAGTTATCTATTATGTTAGAAAGTGGTAAAGGGGGCTTGTATATGGAGGGAGCCGGGAATAGTCAGGAGGAATTCACTGAGAAGGTGACATGGAAGTTTGGAGATGAATCAAGTGGCTGAAGAGTTATTACTTACTGTGTAATACTAACTGCACACCAAGTATTCTAAATGCTTTATTAATCATTCTTACCATTTTAGAGATAAAGTAAATTGAGACTTTAAAGATTTTTAAAGGGTTCTTTGATGTTCTAACGTTCTATATATCTAAAGCAATTAATCTATAAAAGACAATAAAAGAACTTGCAAAGCATAGTGCTGATTTAACACTTCAATATGGAGGAAACTTTCTTATAATACATCATCTTGTTTAAATCATGCAGTGATCTTAATTAGGTTCTTTCATTTCAGCAATGCTGCAAATGAAAAATGAAGCTTAGAAAGTTAAAGTAGTTTTTCCAGAGACTTGTAGTCAATCTGAAATTGTAATTCAGGTTCAAATCGAAAGTGCTTCTATTTCCATTGATTTGGTTCTTTGCTCACTGAATAGTTAAAAGCACGTAACAGGCATATACTAAAGGCGTCTCTGATTCCAGGAACTTAGGCTTTATGGGAGACAGACTGGAAAGGGAACAATTATAATACATTAAATGTAAAAACTGAGGTAAAACTTTGAAAATTAATAGGTTTTGAAAACTGATAAGTTTTTTAGTGGATTTCTTAGGATTTTCTGTACACAAAATTTGTCTTAGGTGGAAGTAAAGATAGTTTTATTTCTTTCTTTCCAATCTGGATGGTTTTTTGTTTCCATGCTAACTGCCATGGCCTGAACCTTAATTACAAATGGCAAGAAATGAATCTCCTTGTTTCCTGTTTCCTCCTCTTGTTTTGCAACATGATGTGGCAGATTTAAGTACAGTCCTAGTGATGGGTATTTGTGGATACCTTTCAATATCGAAAAAATTCCCTTCCAAATTAAAGTTGGGTTTGGCTGAATTCTTTTCATCCATTTATTTCAGTAACCATTTTTAAAAACTTTGTTCTTTAAATGTGATGTGTTGTATTGATTGATTTTCATGAACTGAATCAAATTTGCATTCTTAGGTGAAAAAAAAAGACTAAGCAAAAAGACATCACCAAAGACAAAGTACTTTATGCATTTTTGAACGTGTGAGTACTTTGTTACGTCTTAATGCATGAACTTAATTAGTGAACTCGAAGTCTCACATTTTAGATGTTATTTAAACCCCAAACAGAGGCTTTTACTTTTTCTCCTCTGGATGTTCCTGAGTAAAGATTTCTTGAGACTTGTAAGGACTTCCCAGAGCACGTTCCCTCAGAATTGCTCTGGCTCCAGCAACATAATCAAGTTATTTTAGACACTGCTCTGAAAGCTATTTGCTTGTTTTCTTGTCTTTGCACAATTCTATGTTTGCCTGTGCAGTGACTAAAACAATCTTTCAGAAACCTACCAGATAACTTAATAATATAGAAATAGTGTCCAAAAGTCAATCTATCTTTCTTACGTATGTAGCAACATTTAACAAAGAACACTAGAACATTTCACAGTGATTTTGTTTCTGATGCCTTTGTTGTACAGTAATAATCCTTTTTTCTTTTTCTTTGAGACAGGGCCTTGCTTTGTAGTTCAGGCTGGCCCTATGTAGCCCAGGCAAGCTTTGAACTCAGAAATCCTCCTGTCTCTGCCTCCTGAGTGCTGGGATTACAGGAGTGAGCCATCAGGCCCAGCATTGTGGTGTACGATAGTGATTATTGGTGGGTGTGAGTCATCACGCCCAGTATTACTGTATGTGGTTACTGGGGATTGAACCAGGGATCTTGTGCTTGCTAAGCAGGTGCCAGAACCACTGAGCTGAATCTCTGGCCCCTACAGTAATTATCTTGATGGAGGTTTTCATATGTGCTGGACTTCAAAATTATTATTATTTATAATCTTACAGTAATTTATAGAATGGTTCACTATTGTCCAGTGTGGAGGTCCAGGTCATGTGAAGAAACACAGCTGTAGTAATTAGCCTTTCCTGGCCTTCAGTCAGACAAGGTGAAACCTATAAAATCTGTGCTGGGTTCTGTGCTCAAGGTCAGCTGGGACTGGAAGGAAACAGAAAGAGGACTGCAGGCCAGTATGTTAATGAGACAGGGCCAACTTTCTCTTTGAACCTGGAGGAGCAGTCTTTATCTGAGTGACATAGGAAAAAACGCATATCCAAAATACCCTTCTAGAGGAAGGCAGGAAACTGAGAACAGCCAGCAGGACTGCAGACAACTAGGCAAAGGACAACTTCTAAACCAACTGCTGACTGATGAACTTGGCTGAAGAATGAGTATTCATTCACCCTTTTCATCTTGTTACACTTTGTAGTTTTTATGACTCTGAGAAATGAGTAAAAATTATGATGTGCTCACTACTGGATAGAAACTTTGCCTTTCTACTACTGCTCTCAGATGAGTGAAAATAACCAGGATGGAAACCATAAGAAACTACTAATAATTACTTTGGCTTCCTCAAGTTGACTTTTATACTACCCAGGGATTCCAAGCACGTTGTCTTTTATACTTATTTTTACAATTACACATTGATCACAAAAGTAGCAGGCAGATACTTTTAGATACTCAGAGGAAAATAAAGAGGAAGAGATGCAGGTTTTCTTGTGTCATAGTAGTTGAAATGAAAATTGTTTTATTTTATAATTTTACTTGCGTATGTAGTTTCGATTATTTTTGAAGGAGTGATTGTGAATGAAGTTATATTTTATGTCTGCAAATCAAGAAACCTTGGAAAAGCTGACTGAATTTTTTCTGGTAATGACAAGGTGCCTTGGAAAGATTCAAGGCAGAGGTGGAGTTGATGGGGGTGGTGATGGGCAGTTGTCCAATAATCAGGGCCAGTGGGCTCCCCGGAGATGAAACACGCTCCAGAATCACTCAAGATTTGACATCAAGTTGATTCACCTCAAGGCACTATTATTCAAAAGAAAATACAACTCACAGAAAGCCCCTTTTCACAAGGTTTCTAACTCTCACTTGTGGAGAATGAGAGAAGGTACAAAATCAAGTCAGAAGATCGTGTCATGTATCATATTATTATTGAGTCACCGTTGATCATTGCTTTATTTCCTTATGGCAAATGATGGTAGGTTTGTTTCGAGAAGAGACTAATTGACCATGCCTGGTTGTTTGTGAACATTTCAACAGGAAGATGGTGTAGCCTTAGGAGTAATGGAGAACTCCAAAGTGTGTAGTGGCCTTATTTTAAATAGAGTTAAGATTGACTTGAGGGCCGGAGGGTTAGCTCAGTGGTTCCGGCGCCTGCCTTGCAAGCGCAAGGACCTGAGTTCGATCCCCGGTTACCACATATAACGCTGGGCGTGGTGGCTCACGCCTGTCATCCCAGCACTCGGGAGGCAGAGACAGGAGGATTGCTGAGTTCGCGGCGGCTTGCCTGGGCACCATAGTGAGCTCAGGGCCAGCCTGAACTACAAAGC
>PVIC010016860.1:0-33428 GCA_004025085.1 Thryonomys swinderianus
GGGAGTGGGTAGGGATATGGGTAAAAATGAGAATTAACTTGTGGCATATACTGGTACAAATTTCCCAATGTTATATGTGATTTCGAGATGTATATAAATTGTACCAATAAAGAATTCAATTAAAAAACTATAGTACTCTGAAAAAGGATATTGAAGAGTATATCAGAAAATAGAAAGACATCTCTTGTTCTTGGATAGGAGGAACTAATACAGTGAAAATGGCCATACTTCCAAAATTGTATACACATTAATGCAATATCAATCAAAATTCCAATAATATATCTCACAATTTTAGAGAAAACAATCCTAAAATTCATTTGGAACCAAAAAAAGACCTAAAACAGGAAACACACATCTGGGCAACAAAGGCAAGGCGGGGACCTTCCCAATCTCTGCATTGGAATTGTACTATAAAGCTACCATGATAAAAACAGCATGGTGTTAGCCACAAACAAACAAAAACAGACCCAACTATCAGTGGAACAGATTAGAAGATGCAGAAACAACTTCAAACATACTCAGCCACCTTATCTTTAACAAAGGGGCCGAACACCTTCACTGGAAGACAGCCTCTTTAATAAATGGAATACTGGAAAAACTGGGCTTCCACTGGTGGAAGATTAAAAATAAACTCATTATCTTCCACTCTACACTAAACTAAAAATGAAATGGATCAAAGATCTAAATATTGAAAGAGAAACACTAAATCTGTTGAGCGACAGAATAAGTAGAACTCTCAAAGACACTAGTATTGGGAAAGACATTATGAGTAAAAGCGCCATAGCACAGGAAGTATAATTTAAAAATCAACAAGTGGGATCTTATTAGAAAGCTTTTATACAACAAGAGAAACCATCAACAAGGTGAAGAGACAACCCACAATGTATGAAAAAAAATTTTACCAGCTGTTTCTTAGGCAAAGGTCTACTACATAAAATATATAATGAACTCAAAAAAGTCAGACTCACCAAATCTAAAGATCCAATCAAAAAATGGGCATCTGAAATCAACAGACAGTTCTCAGATGAAGAATTAGAAATATCATATATATGAAAAAAGTTCAACATCACTGGTCATTTGAGAGATATAAATTAAGCCAATGTTGAGATTCCATCTCACTATAGAAACAACGTGGTTATCAAGAAATCCAAATGCTGGTGGGGCTGAGATTTAGCTCAAGTGGTACCGCATCAATCTTTGACACGCAAGGGCCTGAGTTTAATCCCCAGTACTGGAAAAAAAAAAAAAGGAGCAGTGTGGGAGATTGTTAATTATCTGAATCTTACATAAATAATAAATGCTGGTGGAGTTGTAGGGGAAAAGGAACCCTTCTCCACTTTCAGTGGGAGTGTAAACTGATGCAACCACTATGGAAATCAGTGTGGAGATTCTTCAAAAAATTAAAACCAAAGGTTTCATTTGACTCAGCTATTCCCCTTCTTGGTAACTTCCTGAAAGAATCAAAAGCATCGTACCACAGCAATGTATGCACACTCATGTTTATAGTGGGACAGTTTATATAATAGATACATTTTGGAAAATTCCCAAGTGTCCATCAACTGACAAATGGATAAAGAAAAGGCTTTTTATACAGTGAAATACTACTCAGCCATAAGGACAAGCTTGAGACATTTCTAGCTAAATGGATGCACCTTGAGACCATACTCTTAAGTGAAATAAATCAGACGCATATATTTAAATGATGCAGTTTCTCTGGTGTCAGAAAAAAAGTGGAAATAAGAACTAAAATGTATTATAGATATTGGGAAATGGGAAGAAAATGCTCAAATGAGAAGGGGAATAAAGGGGCAAAAAAGGAAAATGGACAAGTAAAAAGGAAATAGAAGGGAAAAATGGAAACAAAGCTTTTATAAATAAGGGGAAGCAGGGTTGAAGGGAAAGGAGGGGAATGGAAAAAAGAACAAAATATACCATGTACAGGTACAACTACTCTATGATGAATTTTATCATTATGTAGATCTAAAATGTACCAATAAATGTTTTGCTCAATGTATCATTGTGCATGTTGCTTTGTTTTTGTGGTACTGAGGACTAAACCCACAGCCTTAGAAGTTAAGTCACATCACCAGCCCTTTAATAAAAATTATTTTTTGTGGCAGTCTCACTGGGCCACTAGGTTGCCCAAGATGGGGTTGAGTCTTCCTTCCACAGCCTCACAGATTGCTCAGATTTCAGGCCTTTGCCACCATACCCAGCTAGTTATTCTTATTGGTCCTCAAATTTGACCATTGGGAGCCTCCTCAAGTTGGCTCATCCCTTTAAAGGTCCTCATTACTCTTGGCATTTATTTTCTTTCTGGCACATGATGTCCCTGGTACACCTTGAAATTTTTGTGACAGAACTTGAAACTAGTCATCTCTCCAAGGAGTTATGTAACGGGGGATGGTATTTAGAAATTAAGAACTGGATCCTTATTACATTAAGGGTGTCATTTCTTCTCTGCCCAATAGACAAAATTGGGAAACAAATTTTTAAAAATCATGAATTTATGCTGATAGGTAAAATTTAAAATTTACCTGATGGTGTATCACAATGGCATATGCCTGTAGTCCCAGCTACACAAGAGGCCAAGGCAGGGGTATCACATGAGGCTAAGACCACCCTGGGCAACACAGAAAGATTCTGTCTCAAAAAAGAGGGTGGAATGGGAATTTAGCTCAGTGGTGCCTCTCCTACCTCCCAACTGTAAGGTCCTGAACTTGTTCCCTTGGGGGGGGGGGATAAATAAATACATAATCATCTAATGAATGTAGGGTTCTAGAACAGATAGGATTTGATTGCTTTTTTTTGAGACAGGGTCTCGCTTTGTAGTTCAGACTGGCACTGAGCTCACTATGTAGCCCAGGCAAGCCTGGAACTCAGCAATCCTCCTGTCTCTGCCTCCCGAGTGCTTCTTGATTAGCTTGGAGTAAAGTTTGAAGAAGTAAATGGTGAGTAGTAACAGTTTACTGACTTCAGGAAGAACAGAAAGATGCAACAGTGGTAGATTTATGATTCCCTGGATACACCAGAAATGACCTAAACTATGTGAAATTAGGACTTGGTGACTGCTCACCACAAACCTTCCATATTGTTCCCTAAATTTTTCCTGAGGATAAAAAAATAGGTAATAAATTCTAAATCAGCAATACAAGTATGAGGATTGTGTTATTTTATACTACCAACAAATCAGTGTATCTTTGCCTATTTTAATGGTGAAATTTAGTACACTCATATGATGGAATATTAAGTCTATTTTTTTTTCTTTTAGAAACTACACTTTGTACTAATAACTTTGGAAAAATAATCCAGCTCCTTGGAAAAAATAGAAAAATTGTACAGGCGAAAGATTCTGCTCCTTCGTGTTCCCCGTTCAAACTTAACATACGCAGAGGAAAAAAGCCTAGAAGGAACCAGAAAAAAACGCCAATGTTAATTCAGTGTACCCTTATTTTCTACAATAAACTATTCCTGTTTAGAAAGAGCAAAAAATTAACAACTGTACTTTCAAACGTCGTTAGAAAAGAAAATTTAAAAGCTGTGAGAGTGATTTTTTGAAGAACGGAGAGGGGGGGAGACCTGTGCGAACAGTGTAAAGAGAAAAACTGTCCCGCTGTTTTGAAGAACACTAAGAACAAGGAAAAGCCAAAGAGCTAACGACCTCCGCTCTGGCTAGAGTGGCCACAGGGAGATGCAGGCACTTCCGGGGCGGGGAGACCTAGGTCTCTCCCTTCCGCCGGCTCTATGTGGCCGCCCTGCTCCGTTAAGGTTCGGCATTGCTTGGCCTTTACTTCCGTCACTCTGAGACGGTGCCTAAGATTGGGAGTGCTCATGGCAAAAAGCAAGTTTGAGTACGTGCGGAATTTCGAGGCTGACGACACCTGCCTACCTCACTGCTGGGTGGTAGTGAGGTTGGACGGCAGAAACTTCCATCGGTGAGCTAGCTCCGCGGGGCACCACGTGGGGTTCTGGCGCTTCCGGGGTCCGACGCCTTTGCGCTCAGTCCGCCTCGTGGTTACCGAAGTAACGCGGCAGCCAATGAGCGCTCAGCATTGAGCGTCCCTCCGCCGGGCTGCTGACTGGTTTATATGCCAGATGGTCAGGGTAGTTAAAAAGGGCGGTGAGCTCCCCTGATGAGGAGCTGACCTGAAAGGCTCCATTTAAATAATAAGGAACCAGACTGACAGCAAGGACCCAGGGTCCACAGAGGATGAAGAGGGTGGGGAGAATCACTCCCCAGTGCGGTACTTAAGCCCTTAACAACCTCACTAAAGGTCAGTGTAGGCCTTGCACTGGGCAGCAATATACAGTAAGCTCTTGTTTCATTGCCAGTAACAGCCCGTATTCTAAAAAGAGAAAAAAAATGAGCTTAATTTTTTAAAGGGCCACTATTAATACCTATGATACCATTTATTGAGCACCTAATAGAAACCAGGCATAATTATCTTATTTTCCCTTGGTTTCCAGGACAACCCAGTGGGGTAAAGTGTGTCCCCAGTTCACAGAAAAAGAAATTGAGGTGCAGTATTTCCCTTTCTAAGAATAAGAGTCAAAGTAAGAAATTGACTGGGTTGTAGCTAGTAGTAGCACTGTTTGTATTTTCTCTAAGAGTCACCTCAGTGGCTGTGTTCATGACACTTCCATGCATACCCTTTTTTCTCCTTTTGGGAAGGTTTGCTGAGAAGCACAACTTTGCAAAACCTAATGATAGCCGTGCTCTCTGCCTGATGAACAAATGCGCTCAGACTGTAATGGAAGAACTGGAAGATATTGTGATTGCATATGGACAGAGTGATGAATACAGTTTTGTGTTCAAGCGGAAGAGCAACTGGTTTAAAAGGAGAGCCAGGTAGTACTACGGGTGCTTCCCTCCTTCAGCATATTTCCTACCAGCATCTGCTTTACTGTTTTCTTGGCTGATACAGTGCAGATGATGTCTGCAGTATTTGGAACTGCAGAGTGAATGTATATTTCCTGTTTAGACTATTCCATGCATGCGACATTTGAGCATTCTGGTTTCTTTAACTCATTCTTTTCCTTCCATGCTTTATCAGCTTAGCTTCTAGAGTGACTAGGAATGGAGCATTCAGAATAAAAACAGACCATAAAAATGCAGTATTGATGATTCATAGATTGGCTTTAGCCAGAGTCAGTCTATTCATTTATTTCATTATTATTTAAACTTTTACTGAAAGAAGATCTCAATGTGAAGTGGATGGCTCTGACATTTAATTTGGCAATATTGGAATTCTTAATAGGACACCAATCATTTTAGTGTTTTTTGTTTTGTTTTGTTTTATTTCTTTTTTGGTGGTATTGGGGATTGAATTCGGGCCCTTGTGCTTCCAAGGTAGGTGCGGTACCACTTGAACTAAATTTCTGGCATTTTAGTGTGTTTTTTCAAGCAGTGTTTTCCCTCCTTCCAAGACTAACACCAATACATAAAGAAAACTAAACAAAAAATTCTTGAGCCATAAATTTACATAACAATCCCACAGAGAAAAATTTGGAAGGTTAAAATATATAACCAAGATACTAAAATAGTTTTTCTTAGCCCAATGTATTTTATCTTTTGCCTTCTTGGGAAGTTTGTGCACCTCTCCTTTGTACCCACAGATCCTATGATGGTGTTGAATTAATATCATACATTTTCTCTTTTCTTGTTCCACCCAATGTACTTTATTTTTACAAGTAAGTTCATGACTCATGTGGCCTCCCAGTTCGCCTCCAGCTATGTGTTTTATTGGCGGGATTATTTTGAGGATCAGCCCCTTCTGTATCCACCAGGCTTTGATGGAAGAGTTGTGTTGTATCCTAGCAACCAGACCTTAAAGGACTACCTCAGCTGGCGGCAAGCAGATTGTAAGTGGCACCAAATAAACATTTAAACCACTCTGTGAATTACAGGTGTCAGTCATATGCATGTTTGTTAATGTACATTTTGTATGAAATGCAGTATTTTTTTAATCAAAGAGATACCAATATCAATTGCATTCTTAGTGTCAGACACAGCCTGTATGGTGGCCGATAACACACATGCACACATGAACAGTCTTCCAGGTTCTACCATCCCCTGGATCACGCTATACTTTATGTATTTACCATTTATGCCAGCTTCAGTGAGTATTTGTGTTGAGGCCCCTGCTTTACATTGGTGTGATGATGTTAGTGTAAACTTTTTTTTGAGACAAGCTCTCAGTTCTGGCTGGTCCTGAGCTCACTATGTAGCCCAGGCTAGCCTCGAACTCACAGCAATCCTCCTGCCTCTGCCTCCTAAGTGCTGGGATTACAGGCATGAGGCACCACGCCCAGCAGCGTGGTATATGGTACTGGGATCAAACTCAGGACCTGGCACTTGTGAGGCAGACACCAAAACCACTGAGCTAAATCCCTGGCCCCTATGTAACTTGCATGAGGTATACTTTGATTTTGCCAGAATTACTTGAAAAGATTAAAATAAGTCAAATAACTCTGAAAGTATATCTAAAATGAACTCCTAAATTAACAGATTTATGTAAGACATGAATGAAATGATGAAATAAAGCTGTTAATAGGCAACAGGTTTTTTTCTGCTTATTCCTGCCTCTTTGTTCTCTGTTAGAACATTGGGTAAGTCACGGACTATCTGTGGGATCTGTAGAGAGGTGACAAGACTCCTTAAAGTATGGCTGTTGAACAAGATTCTGTGTATGTAAATTTTACTATTTCTCACAGGTCACATCAATAATCTTTACAATACAGTTTACTGGACACTTATACAACAATCTGGATTAACACCTGAACAAGCCCAAGAGAGATTAAAGGTATAAAGATTGTACACTACTTAGCTGGAGACAGTTTGCTGTAGTGTCTCCCATAACATTTTTTTATCTTTCCTGTATGTTTGTCTTTAGCTCCCTTTACAGTTTCATTTTGAAAAGATGTAAAAATTATAATGGGTACTGCTCTGCTGCTTGGTTCCTCTGTAAGCCGGGGTGGATTATTGCTTCTCCTGAGTGTCCGTGTTCTTGACTAGAAAATGGACTCATACTTGGCTATAGCTGTGTCCTGAGTGTCCTCTTTACACAGAGCTTGTTGTGCTCTTCCTTGTCACTTCATCAGCTCTGTCCTTTTTCTTGGGTTTTGAACCCCGGTGTATACTGAGTCTGTGCTCTTTCTGGGGTCAGGTAACAATGCCTGAGTCATGCTTCTGTTTAATTTTCTTACTTTCTGTCTTGGTTCTTTATAAGTAAAATGTAGAAAGTGATAGTTCCCACCTCATAGGTTTATGGTAAGAATTTAATGGCATGGTGCAGGTAAAACACAGAAGGAGAAGGCATATTGTAAGTGCTCGGGAAATACTGGTGCTTGTTTTTAGGTCACATGCTATTTGTGGGATGAGTGAATGAAGTGAGGTAACATGTAGTAGTTCTTAGTCCAATACCTGAGAAATTATATTTAGTCAGTGATTGCTATTATTAGTGGTACTGGGGATGAAGACATATACAGCAATAACTGGAATATGTGTAGATATATCCAGTTTGGAAAAGCCCAGTTCATATTTTTGACTCTTCATAGAAGAATAAAGACAGGGCTGTTTTCTTTTCTTTCTTTCTTTCTTTTTTTTTTTTTTGCATTACTGGGGATTGAACTCAGGCCCTTCTGCTTCCAAGGGTAGGTGTGGTACCACTTGAGCTAAATCCCCGGCCCAAAGACACTGTTTAGTGGTGGGCATTTTATATAATCTTCTGAAGCTTCAGTTTTCTCATCTTTAAAGAGATGATAGTATATTTTCTTCCTGTTTCACAATTTATTTATTTTGGGGAGAGTACCAGGGATTGAACTCAGGTCCTTGCACTTACCAGGCGGGTGTGCTGCTGCCAAATGTTTAAAGGTGTAGGAAGTGCAGGCAAAGGAAAGCAAAGAAGGGAAAGCAAAAATTTGATGATAAAAAGGACAAAACAAAAAGAAAGCTTATGTATATGGGGAGGTAGATGAGTTGAAGGGAGGACAGGGGAATGGGAAAAAGTAGGAATCAAGATACATCATGTAGAGGAACAAATTCTCAATTATTAATGCAAAAATAATATATTCCTAAAATGTACCAGTAAGCTCAATAAAGAAAAAAATGAAGGTAACAATGATAAAATAAGAAAAATGAATATAAGGTTTGTGTGCATAGTGGATATTGATACTGTTTGTTCCTTCTACCTCCTCAGAGCCTTAAATTGCAAAGACAGCATTTGCTACAGAAGAGAATTTGTGATTGTGGCTATCTAAATAAGACCCAAATTGTACTTAAAGGGAAAACTTGTTAGTATAAAATTTTAGGTAGCATCCTTCTACTTCCTGATTTGTACCTTGATATTCATATGTAGATGGGCAGCATTAAGATGGTATACAAAGCTTTTCATATCTGTTGCTGTTTTCTCAGGGAACTCTTGCAGCAGACAAGAATGAGATTCTATTTTCTCAGTTCAATGTTAACTACAACAATGAGCCGCTGATGTACAGGAAAGGGACGGTGCTGATCTGGCAGAAGGTAACACTGTGATGTTCAAAGGAGAATGGGGGCCAGGCAGAGACAGGACCTGTATCCTGTCCATCTTTGTCTGCAAATAGGACACTAGTCACAGGCATGATTTAGAGCCTCTCAAAAGGACTAGTCAGTCAACTGTAGTCTAGAATTCCCCACTGCATAGATATAAGTAGTATAGAACTTTAAAATTAGTGTACTTATCTTTCTATGTCAGAAACCCCCCCATATCCTTTTTTAAAATGGCTACAGTAAAAATATGAGGATTTTTGCATTCATAGAACATTTAAAAATACTTTCTTCCATGCTGGAGAATATCATTAAGTGGTTCATCCATCCATAACGACTATAAGGAAGTTCTGAGAGATGTTACATGTGAGGGTTCTGTAACTTTCCAGAGTCTCCATTCACATTTACCTTAATATTTCATGATGGGTCTTTGCATTTACCTAAATCCTTAATTCTACCAAGTTTTCTCTCTCAGCAGCTCTTGGTTTAATTATTTTTCTAAATTCATTTCTTTCTATGTTAAGTGGCTTTTTCTGAGATGAATGTTTCTGAGCTCTGAAGGGTATGTGGGAAGCTAGTCGTTCCACTAGCAACTTCAGTTCTCATTAATACAATATTTTTAAAACACATTTGTTCTTTGGCTCAATCTTGGATACTTATTAGTGCAGGTGGGAGAAGAGAAATACCTTTAATACCATAGTCATTGCCAGTGAGGAACGTAAAATCCTTTCCGTGTTCCCAGGGTCTCTTTTGTTTTTCTGTTTTTGAGATAGGGCCTTGCTGAGGTGCATGGATGAGGCTGGAACTTTTGATCCTCCTGTCTCAGCCTCCCAGAGTGCTGGGAATACAGATGTGTGGCACCACACCAAGATCACTTTTCAAACTATAGTAACCTTTTTTTAACGTGTTTGTAATTGTATAGAGATTGGTGTCTGTTGAAAATCTGACAGCAAAAGTATATAAAGGCAAGCTTCCCCCATATCTTCCCCTTATCTTCCAAACCTCCTGTGAAATTAACAGTGTTATCACTCTTTTACCTGCAGGTGGATGAAGTCATGACAAAAGAAGTTAAACTGCCAGCAGAAATGGAAGGAAAAAAGATGGCAGTGACCCGGACGAGGACTAAGCCAGTGCCTTTACACTGTGATATCATTGGAGACGCTTTTTGGAAAGAACATCCAGAGATCCTCGATGAGGATAGCTGACCCTTCCCCTTTCTGGCGTGCCTCACCATACAGGACCTCCCCCCAGTTTCCTTTCTTGGGTGACCCTTGGCCTTCCTGCCATCCAGGACACTGCTGGGGGCAGCGTGACTCGAGACAGGTGGGACGGGGAAGGAAGGGGTGAATAGGGTGATGCCTCTTGTCCTGCTTCAGCAGAACCCTCTTTCTGCAATGCTAGAACATGACTTCTTTGGGTTTTTTTTTTAAATCATGGTACTATTTTTATAAAGCAGGGACTACTTCATGACTTGCAGGATGAATCATTTTTAGATTGTGACATAAGCCTTACCAAAACCTGTCAGCCCTTTTCATCTATGAAAGAAGAGGAGCCCAAACTTTACTCTCTCCCACCAGCTCCTAACTAGAGAACCCAGTGATTTTGAAAAGTCTCACATCTGACAACCATGCACTTGCCTTCATCTCTGGCAGACTCACAGATAAATATGAGGCCTCTGAATTCACGAACTCCAGGGGAGACTCGGGGCTCTGTCATTCTCCAAGTTTCCAACTTTGGCCGAACAAATAAGTAGTGGTTTGGATATCCCTGTGTACACATTGCAGGCATTGATTTTATGGAATTTTCAGCATGATGATGTGATCTTTTTGCCAGGGCCAGAGTTTCCAGAGGTACCTGCCTCTTTCCAGGTAGAGGTATGTATCTGTATGAGAGTAAGAAAAGACAAGAACGAATGAATGGATGAGGCAGAAGAAACATTTACTCTCATCCTCTTGATACTGTTTTAAAAGCTGTCTTCTTGGGCCAGAGATTTAGCTCAGTGGTTCTGGTGCCTGCCTCAAGTGCAAGGCCCTGAGTTCAATCCCGGTAACCACATACAATGCTGGGCGTGGAGACTCACGCCCACCAGCAATCAATACCACATACCACAGTGCGGGGCGTGGTGGCTCATGCCTGTAATCCCAGCACTCGGGAGGCAGAGACAGGAGGATTGCTGAGTTTGCGGTGGCTTGCCTGGGCTACATAGTGAGCTCAGGGCCAGCCTGAACTACAAAGTGAGACCCTATCTCAAAATAAAAAGCAAAGCTGTCTTCTTGTTGGACTTCATGAAGAAGATTCTGAAGTAGCCTGTCTAGATCGGAACAGTGAAATCTGAACTCAGGAGCAGAGGGCTCAGCATGCCTCTTGGGGTGGCGAGTGCAGTTGTCATGGGAGTCCACTGCTCTTCATCTGAGGGAAGCAGCAGAAAACAGCAGTGCTCATGGTAATCTCACTTCCCAAGCCGGTGGACTCCGAAGTGGGAGGTCAGGCTTGTGGTGCAGTTTTTCCCATTTCCTCATGTTCTTGTTTCATACTTCAGAGGGGAAAAATAATTTGGTTCTATTAGGAATCACTTAATAGACATTCCATGCCCCAGTGCTTGATCTTGGGCTGCAGAATTTATACCCAAGAAGAAAATGTATTTTTCAAAGAGCAGCGGCAGGCCTCATTCGTCACTGATTGACACCCCATCTGTCAATGCCATTTCTTTCCTTCCTGTTTCCCCCACTGCACAGGAAAAGGACAGACAGCTTGTGTTTGGTAACTGCTAAAATCTCTTTGAGAAAAAAATAAGGACTTCCACTCCCTAGGGAAACATCAAGCCTACTTATTTCATAATACAAAAACAGAATGTAAGTCTAACTTTTGTGTCTGTCTTTGGGTAAGCCAGGATGCCTGGCCTCCATTCTCCTTTTAATATCCCAGTGTTCCCCTGCTGCCAGATCAGCATAGTCCCTTTCCTGTACATCAGCGGCTCATTGTTGTACATCACAACATGTTCACACACTTACAAATTGAAAAAGATTATTTGAAATTGGCATTTCATTTTATTTTTGAGACAGGGTCTTTGTAGTTCAGGCTAGCCCTGAGCTTACTATGTAGCCCAGGCAAGCCTTAAACTCAGCAATCCTCCTGTCTCTGCCTCCTGAGTGCTGGTATTAACAGATTTGAGCCACAACACCTGGCACTGTAGTATGTGGTACTGATTGCTGGTGGGTGTGAGTCACCATGTCCGGTATTGTGTGCTTACTGGGGATAGAACCAGGGACCTTGTGCTTGCTAGGCAGGCACCGCCAGAACTACTGAGCTAAATCTCTGGCCCAAAATTGGCATTTTTAAATGCTCACTTGAGAATCCTTGAATATTTGGGGCTCAGCAGTCTGATGTTTTACTTTGAGCTTCTGTTGCTTCTTTGTTTGGACAAACCAAGCCCCATTTATTGACAGGCTGGATGTGCAGTAAAATAATATACTTTGCAGTTGGCAGATTTCACTTAATGCTAGGTAGGATTTTATATCAAATACGTATGGCCAAGTGAGCTCTAAACTGTAAAGTTTCAGAACAAACTAACCTAGTGGGAATGTGTTCTTTCTCCAGGTCTCATGAGATACCCTGAAGCCCATTGTCTGATTTATCGTTAGGATAGAACAAGAGCTCATCTGCTGAATTCCCAACAACTATGTAGCTGAGTTTGTTCAGACAGGGAGTTTTAAAAATAATAAACTGCTTAATGCCACTGCCATAAGGAAACCAACACTGACTGCTGCTTGATGTTTTTTATTTTATCTTTGTGGAGATAATGAATTCACTCCCATGTGTAATTCACTGTTGTCTACTCGTTTTTATCTGTTCTCTAAGGTACTCTACAGATTCTCAGTGTTCTTTTCCAAACCTTAAGGAAACAAACACACAAGGAAAGGAACAAGTAGAGCCAATACTAGTTGAGAGCTGGGAAAGCAATCACAATTAGAAAAGGGATTTTTGTGGTTCCTGAGTGACTGGAAATATCTTGGGCTCACTGGATAAGAAGTGACATGTAGAGGAGGCTCACTTTAACATCAAAAAACAAGTGTTTTACTGAGCTGAAGATACAAAGTAAAAACGAACAGACCTGACCTTGTAAATTTTCAGACCTCCAGTTCTTTCAGAGGGCTCAGAAAATAGTAAGATTATTTTTCACGGACACTCACTTCTCTATCTTTAGCGCAGATCTCTATTCATAGACAAAGTACGTAATGATTCGGGAGAGAAGCCCAGATAGGCCAAATAATTTAAGTCCAAGAAGTCTGCGCCCACCCCTGCCCAGTACTCAAGATGAAAGCAAGTCAAGACACTGCACTTTCCCTACCCCTTCCCTCCAGTTCAGTTAGGAGTTGGTTGCAGTGTCATTGAGAGGGGAACGCCCAAGGATGTGAACCTGCCCATCCCGGTTCCGCTCGGGGAGCGTTAACAAACAGGCCAAGTGACAATGGTACCACGGGCAAACCGCGTTAAAGCAGATTAACCCTCAGCCTGGCGTCCACCTGTTAGCTCCTAGCAGCCAGCCTCACGCCCGCGGGCCGGGCCAAGCGCGGGCCGATGCTGCCTCCCGGTGGCCGCACCGGCGCGATGCGAGCCGCGCCGCGGCTGCGCAGTGCCGCCCTCTGGCGGCCCCGCTCCTTCCTCCCATCGGCCTCGGCTTGCGGGCTGTTCAAACATGGAGGAGCGGGAGCGGGGGGCGAGGTCGGCTCGCGCCGGGAGCCCCGCGAGCCCACCTAGCTCGCGGCTGGATGTCAGCTCTGACAGCTTCGACCCGCTGCTGGCCCTGTACGCGCCCCGCCTGCCGCCCATCCCCTACCCCAACGCGCCCTGCTTCAACAACCTGGCCGAGTACGAGAGCTTCCTCAGGACCGGCAGCCGGGGCGGCGGTCGAGGGAGGGCGCGGGGCGCGGCCGCCGGCTCGGGGGGCCCCGCTGTCCCCGGCGCCGCAGCCCCGGGCCGGACCCGCCGCCGCGCGGACGCCCCCGCCCCGGACCCCGAGCGCATCCAGCGCCTGCGTCGCCTCATGGTGGTCAAGCAGGAAGAGGACGGCGCGGCCGGGTCGGCCCGGCGGGGACCGGGTCGCGGCCGGAAGGCGCCGCGCAACGTACTCACGCGAATGCCCCGTGAGTCCGCGGGACGGGCCCCGCCGGGGGGGCGGGACGGGGCTAGGCGGGGCTGCCTCGGGGAGGTCAGCCGCCTGGGGCGAAGGGTCTGCGAGGGCTCTGAGGAGCCTGCGAGGGTCTGCGGAGATCAGGGTTCACTCAGGTGTCTGCAGCGCTCTTGAGCCTGCAGAGAGGGTCTGCAGAGTGGCGGGGTGTCTGGAGAGTTTGGGGGACATCACAGGTACGCAGAGCTGGTGAGAAGTCTTGGAGCCACCGACAGAGGCAAAGGGAAGGAAGGCTGTGCAGAAGTCGTGGGGGAGAGGACTCAGGAACTAGGGGAAGAAGCAGGGTTAGCGGGATTTGGGATCAGGTGGACTGAAGATGTTTTCAGACAGCACCTGGGGCACAATCTCACAGCGCCTACCCCGGAAGTGACTGCTCCTGCGGGGTGGATGTGCAGGACAGGGCCACTGGGTCTTGGTACACACATATTCACGTTACTAAATCCAAGTGCCGGGATTCAGCGGGCATAAAATGCCACTAAAACCCAGGCACTGTTTTACAGCCACTCTGCCTGGCGTGGTGCACGGCTGTGTCTCTGGGCTCACGTTACCATATGCGCAGGTTATTTTAAGTTCTGAAGGTGTAAAAGGCACAGGGGAATTTCTTGGAGATTCCTGATAGATCCTTAGAGTAAAGCTGTAAACAGCAGAGCTCTACTGTGTGAATTAGGTCTTGTATAAATGGAATAAAAACAGCCCGGAGTTATATCTTATGTCATCTGGCAAGCAGTTCTGACATCTGCCCTATGAACACAATGACCTACTTAGCCATTCAAAGCATCTGTATCCTGATAATTAAATTTTGACGTTACTGAACAATTTCCTTTTGAATACACGAGTTTACTAAGCATGATTCTGTTTTGCTTCATTCCTAGAAATTTGTTTATTAGGAAAAACATCCTGCAAAGCTGTGTGGTGCTCTGGGTGCCTTTGCTGCATGTTTTACTTTGGCAGCACATCCCACCCCAGGCTAGAATCTACCCCTGTGTTCCTGACCTCCAGGAACAAGAATGCATGTTCCTAAAATGAGGGCAGTCTGGGGGGTTCAGTATGTTAGGCCACTATGTGAGTTGAAATTTACTCAAAGTCTTAGATTCTAACATTTATTTCCATTTTGTCAGTTGTCGCTTTGCTACCAGTATTGTTAAGGGAAAGAAATATTTTTGTGTGGCAGGTGGTTTTTGCTGTAGCATGAAGCACTTTACTGTAATGGTATGTATGACAGTGTGTGAAGACCAGCTTTGTTGACTGTCTGTGATTAAATATTTGCCTGGAGTCAACATTGCAGAGAATATGCCCTACCTAGTCGCTGAATATTTTAATCATGACACTAGAAATAGTTGGGTATACACCATAGAGACCAGTTGACATCAGAAAGAGTTGATAACCTTCAGAAAGCAAGAAAGTGCTAGACATATGGGCAAGGTTTATTAAAGAGTTTCTGTGAGAAGTATGCTTTAGGTTTTAAAGTTAAAGAAGAGCATGGTTGAGTAAAATTTTTTCTTAAATCAGACTACTCAGGATCATTTGTATTTATGCGTATAGTCTCTCAGTTTAAACATTGGTGCCTCCGGGCCGGAGGGTTAGCTCAGTGGTTCCGGCGCCTGCCTCGCAAGCGTAAGGACCTGAGTTCGATCCCCGGTTACCACATATAATGCTGGGCGTGGTGGCTCACGCCTGTAATCCCAGCACTCGGGAGGCAGAGACAGGAGGATTGCTGAGTTTGCGGCGGCTTGCCTGGGCGCCATAGTGAGCTCAGGGCCAGCCTGAACTACAAAGCAAGACCCTGTCTCCAAAAAAAAAAAAAAGCAAAAAAAAAAAAAAAACATTGGTGCCTCCAACTTCAGGCGTTTTACTTTAGGTAAGTTATGTAAATGTTTTTGGGCCATAGTGTCCTCATTTGTAGAATGAAAATAAGAGTATAATCTATCAGTCATTGTAAGGATTAAACTGTTTTCATGGTCACAGCATTTTCAACAATAATGTTCGCAAGTGCACAGGAAAACTTTCAGTGAATGTTAAATGTCACTGTTACTTTGGGTGTGGTAGTTATTATTTTTACATTGTCATAATTGGTACAAGTCAGAATGTGTATCACCTTCCCATATTGACAGCTGGCTTAGTTGTTTGCTAATGAGTGAATAGCAAAGTACTTCAATCGTTCTGAACCTCAATTTCCTCACCTGTAAATTGGGGTGAGTACCTACATGCTAGGTTAGAATAATATATGTAAAGTCAGACTTACCATGGGCCTGGTTAATATCTAAGACTGCTAATGAGTGATAATGATGGTGGCAGTAATGACAAGCATGTTGCAGATGTGAATGAGGAGAGTTAGGAAACATAGAGCAAATCAGTCATTAGTGAGGTTCCAGACTAAATTGTGCTGTGAAAAGAAGAAGGACAGAACAGGTCTTAATTTTTGAGACTGTGTTGTCTGAGCCTAGCAATGGTGACACACAGGGAGAAGGAAGAATAGGCTAAAACTGACCTGAATTTGGAAGGGTATAGCCCCAAAATAGTGGCAGTACAGGAGGGGACTTGGAAGAGTAACCTCAAAGATAAAGTATATGCTTTTATGTCATACTAAGTTTTAGAAGCTTAGCACATCTCTTTTGGAGTCTGTCTCGGGAACAGCAAGATGGAGAATGCATTCTGATTTCCAGGGGAGAGCTCATTCATTTCTGCCCTTACCGTTTGTTCTCATAGGTGGTGGTAGAGTCGTATTTTTGACCACACAAGGAGAAAAATATTCTCTGGAATTAACACCATGTTAAATCCTTGGAAGAAAAGAATTAAGAGAAAATTGAAAGGTTGAAATATCTGAGGTTGCCATTTATTTAAATAGAATAAGGACTGTTCTTAAGATAATGCTTGCCCTTTCTCTCTATTTTGGGAGCATAAGGCAAGAAGTAATTAAACAGCCCTGTCTTTTCACATTAGAAAAAGAATAGTCTTTCCATTCTTTGTAAAAGCACATATGTTTGGAAGGCAAGGAGATAAGCATGCATTTGGGCACAGTGAATAATTCAGCAATGTGAATAATTCAGTTTCCAAGGAATGAATTACAGAGATTTATTCCTGAAAGTAACGTAAAAGTTAACTAGTCAGGCCAAGGTTCTCTTCTTCCTTTCCAAGGCTGCTGTTTGGCTCCAGCTGTACATTAGTGCCAAGTTTTCAGTCTGACACAAACTCCTACTTCTCATCAGTTAAGTACTTTTTTTCCCCCAATAGTATTTCTCTCATTAATCATGGTCACAAGCTACATGTCAGTTCATGAATGAGGGATAAAGTCAGGAGGAACCAATTTAGTTCTCCAAACTGAAGTGTTGGACTCTGATAAACTACTAGAAAAAAGAGATTTGTGTGTTTTGCTTTATTTACTGTTTATGGCAAATACTCACCAGAGAATTTTGCCTTGCAAACTTGGGGGAAGACCCTGATTCTGTATATCAGGGTTATGTGTGTAGGTTGGGGCTGTTCTTTGGGGGAGGTTTTGTATACTAGAGCCAGTGTATTGTGAGAACTAAATTAACATGAAGGTACAAATATCTCTCTCTGCTCTGAAGCTTTTAATAAAAACTGAAAATTGTAATCCCGTTATTCTCCCCCATGAACTGTCATACTGCTTTTTTCATGGGATTCTTATTCACAATCTCCTAAAAGCCAGCCAAGTACTCATGAGGAAGTACCCTTCGCACCATGGAGGCTTGGATTCTAGCCAGTCCTTTGTCTTGTTGGTGTGAAGGTCATATACAAGAGAACTTGCATGTGGACTAGCTCAGACAGTGGGACAAAAACGCCATTCTCTGAGAGTGGCAGATTAGTTACATAGTTCATCTCCTTCAAAAACATGAACAAGTTTTCTGGTTCTTGGGAAAGCTCACAGTAGATATCTGTTTCTTGAGAATTATGCCAAGAAAAGTCGTCTCACTGGACAGAAGTGAGAAGAATCTAGCTGGTGACATGTACAGTTCATGTGGTATTTTTTTGTTCACAGCAGTTTTCAGATGATGCTACGTCTTAGAATCAGTGACATCACAGAATGAAGAATGTTTGCGTAATACCCATACATACATGGATCCACATTCTGGTGGAGTCTAGTCTCCTTTACATGTGTTGTCCATACAGACCATGTCACTCACAAGCTGTCTCATGGCTTTGAAAGTGAGGCCGTTCCTGGGTTTGCGGCCTTGATCTGCTGGACGTGGTCAGATGCTGGTGGCTCCTAATTCTGGGGGTGGAGGCAGATGCCACTGCTGTCCTCACTGACCTCTCCTGTTGCAGTGCACGAAGGCAGCCCGCTGGGTGAGCTCCACCGCTGTATCCGGGAAGGGGTGAAAGTAAATGTGCACATCCGCACTTTCAAGGGACTTCGGGGTGTCTGTACAGGCTTCCTCGTCGCATTCGACAAGTTCTGGAATATGGTAATTAACCTTTCTTAAGGGGGATAAAGAATCTAGGGATTAAATATTTTATATGTCTAAAAGACCTGTGTTGCCTTAAGTAAAACTACAAAATAACTGATCGGAACTAAAATCTTGAATTACTCTTAGTAACAAAAATTATTTTCATTGTTTCCTTTTTCCTTTTTCTTAAGGCAGTACTACTTAACTGGATAATTTTGCTCTTCCCTGATTCCCACAGACATGTGGCAAGGTCTAGTGATTTTTTTTTTTATTGTCATACCTGTCAGACAGGATACCACTGGCATCTAATAGGTGAAGGCCAGAGGTGCTGCCTAGTCCTACAATATACATAACAGGTTCCCAACAAAGATTATCCAGTCCAAAATGCCCTTAGTAGCAAGCCTGAGAACCCAGCCGAAAAGCACAATTATTTTTTTTTTTTCCTTTTTGAGACAGGGTCTCGCTTTGTAGTTCAGGCTGGCTCTGAGCTCACTATGTAGCCCAGGCAAGCCTCGAACTCAGCAGTCCTCCTGTCTCTGCCTCCCGAGTGCTGGGATTACAGGCATGAGCCACCACGTCCGGCTCCCGTTCAGTAACTTTAAATTCATTTCCCACTAACCATTCTTTTACTCACTTAAAAATATTTATTGGCTTCTCACTTTGGTTAGACCTGGTGATAGGTGCCATATTTGGGAAAACAAAAGTGAAATGGACACTAATAAGCAAAATATTTTGCAGGACAATCCCCTGTAAGAGACTGTGCTAGCGTTACCAAAGCTTACTTTCTCAGTAGACGTTTGGGGGTGGGGGTGATGGAGCATCTGTGAGAGCAGATAGTTAGCAGAACTACTAGGATTTCCAGTGGTGGCTTTCTTTTTTCCAACTTTCCTTTTCCACTTGCTGTGTCCCCATCTGTTCATTCTCCTGGATAACAGTTTATGAATTATGTCCATACTGTACTAAGGGCATTGTAAGTTATCTTACTAAGTGAATTATAGGTCTTATTACTGTCCCTTGTCACAAATGAAGATATTGAGTCCAGAGAAATGTAAAGATTGATCCCAGGTCACAGGGTTATTAAGTGGAAGCACCAGACTTCATCGTTGGTTTTTTTTTTTTTTAACTCCTAAGACCATGTTTTAACCATTATGGAATATGAATTCTAGCTTTAAAATCTTAGATGTAGATTTGAATCCCAGTTTCACTATTTGGTAACTTTGGTAACTTTGGCTCTGAGCTTCAGTTATCTCTGTAGGAGAAAATACTTTATTATTTTAATATTACCTATGAGGGGAAAGGATTTAAGAGAATACGCTTGTTGAAAGTGGTAATAATAATAATATCAGCCTTTACTGGGAGGGTGATTTACCTTTTTCACAGTAATTTACATTATATAATCTCATTTTATCCTGGTAGTTGACCTGGGAGCTTTAGCCAAGTGATGGGAATGTACTAGTAATTTTGCCTGCACCCCTGATTAATCTTTGCTAATTGTAGTCCATAAGACATAGAAACTGAGGATGGTAAAGAAGCAGTAGTGTTTCTCAAAGTGTGGCTTAAGCCTGTTCTGCATTTTGTCTCCCTGAGGTTTCTGGCTTAAACAGAAGGTTCTTGGGCTATCCAAGTGTTCAGTTACCTGTTTAGTTCTGCTACATTTAGATATTATTCTGCCTTTTTTTTTTCCAAAAAGGTTTAAAAATATTACTTTTAATTCTACTTTTTTTTTTTTTTCTCCTTTGGACTGTTCCACTAGGCACTTACTGATGTGGATGAGACCTACAGAAAACCTGTTCTAGGCAAAGCATATGAACGAGATTCTTCGCTGACACTCACAAGGGTAGGCAGTTCCCCTTGACCTCCTTTCGAGCTTACGAATTAAGGCCACTGAGCCCAGTGACCAGGATGTTCTAGAGAGAAAGCCCACAAACCAGGTATGCCTATCTCCTGTCATGCTCCCAGCCGCTCTCCGTTGCCTCTGGACTTCTAACCTGCATATCTAAACCACAAGTTAGTTCTTATAAGATCTGAAAGTCTTTCAGCTTTATATCACAGAAAAAAGTAGGTGCCTTTTCTCTTGACATACTTACAGATCTATCTGAGTTATGGCTAGAAATAGAAAAGTTATTACTAACTTGTTAAAAATTGAAATGCAATTTCAGTCCAAGGAGCATAAAAAGAAATGTTTTTTTTCTGGATATAGAAAGATACATGTTGAAGGCTGAGAAGGATTTTATTTTTGTTGATTTCCTTGTAGCTGTTTGATCGGCTGAAACTACAGGATTCCTCCAAGAAGGACGCAGATTCGAAGTCTGCCGTTGAAGACTCCACTCTGTCCAGATACTCGCAGACATCTACCTGGAAGGTGGCTTCTGTGTGGGGAAGAGGAGACACTGAACGGGGCTCCCGCAGGCGTTCCCGCTCGGTTCCTTCTTCCCTGCAGGCCTCTGCTAGGGAGGAGTCCAGGTCTGAGCTGTCAGGGAGGACTACAAGGACAGAAGGGTCCAGTGTGGGAGGTACCTTTTCCAGAGCCACCACCCTTTCCCGGGGCCAGCCGCGTAAGAAAAAGCGAAAGCCCAAGGTGGATTACCAGCAGGTATTCACTCGACACATAAATCAGATTTTCATTCGAGGTGAGAATGTGTTGCTGGTTCATCTTGCACAGTAACCAGGTTGGCCTCATTTGAGCTTTGGTGTTTAGAAATAAAGTGCATGAGTTACTACTATGCCGTACCCTAGCATCCCAGTGGAACTCTTGAGTTGGAATTATTCCCTCTGGTCCTGCACATGCAGAGGACAGAGCAGGCTCAACCCTCTGGAAGATGAGCTCAAGGGGGAAGACAGACCTTGGCAGGATGGGTGTTTGAGTTCATGTCAAGGTAGAAGCCATGTATCTGATTGGGCATCATGGTCTACTTCAGTCACGTGAGCCAAATAGATAAGATTTTGCACATGACTTGGGGATCACCGTATGAATAGAATTCAGTCTTCAGTGACTATAGGAAAAAAAACTATCTCAAAAGAATTATCACCTTTTGAAAAGCTAGTACCCTTAGTACTCATGAATTTGAGTCTTAAGAGTAGCAGTGTAAATTGTCCTGGAGCCCTGCACCCACATCTTATAAACTGACTGAGTTTTGCTCAGTACCATTCCCTCTTGATCAAGAAATGAAATTTATTATCTTTGAATATCCATAAGGTCTAGGAAAGTTACCAACTTCAAAAGGAGTGAAATTTTCATAGGTGGTGTGCTCTGAGTAGCTGGTGCTGAACGCTCTTGGTTCCTCTCCATGCTGTGGAAAGGAGCACAGGTCCTCTTTGGTCTTCCCCTCACCAGAGGTAGCCTCTGCAGGTGGTGAACCAGTTGAGACTATAACTTGCTTGCGTGGTGGCCTCTTATCCTTCATGCTAACCTCTGTGGCATGGTGCTAGTGCATGTCTCCTGTGGTATTGCCCCTCTGTACATAATGTGAACTGTCCTGTGAGCTCCATGGCAGGAAATTTTGACCTTCATGTCTAGCTTCAAGGAGTTGGCATGAACTCAGTAATGTACCTATCCACACAGCTGAGAGTCCCCTTTTCACAGGGGGCCAGCCTTGTGTAGACTGTCTTTCAGAATGGTTTACCATGAAACAGTGGTGGTAGTTTTATTCCCTGAGTCAGTATTCACAGGGACATTTTCCTTACAGCCCGGCTCATGGAACAGGAGCATCATGGGACCCAGGGCTGCTTCTACTTGAATCATACTATTATATGCTTTGTAAATCACCAGTGCAGAATAGGCTGCATCTTGACACTGACTGTTAGGCAATACTGACTTTTTGTTTTGTTTATATTTGCTATGTCTTGAGTAACTTATAGTCAAAGTGAAAAGAAACAGCTAATTAGTTAAAATTATGAAAATAAATATTTTCTCTCCTGTATTCATTGTTTAGTTTGAGTCTTCTGAGACATTGGGTAAATAAAGTTTAGGGAGCTGGAATACCTGGCTCTTCTTGCTGGACCGCTGGCTTATTAGGCAGATTATCCCTCTGTGCCTCAGTTTCCCCTATCTGACACCTACCTCACCAGGGCATTTTGACAAAGAATTTCAGGAAGGCATTTCACAGCCTCTGAACGTGTTTAAGTGCCATGAGTAATTTTACTCACTCTGTTTCACAGCTCTGTAAGAATTCTACAATTTATGAACAGGGCAGGTGCTACATAAGAGAAAAGTGTTCCTAGGTGTCATATTATGATCTAGTAACTACCATTGGAAAGCAGTGAAAACTTCAGGAACTAGGTTCCATATTCCATTCCTCCACCCAGAGGAACAGAAGTTCTCAGAATATACCCAGTAAGGAGAGAATGACATTTTGGTTTCTTTTGCTGCTCTCTCCCTACATCTCAGCCCAAACATTTTTCTGATAATTATCAGAAAGATTTATATAATACCAAAGGGAAAGTGAATATCTAAAAATAGCACATCCCCCAAGGGGAATTTATGGAAGTCTTTGTTTATTCACAGCTATTTTTAAAAAATTTTAAATGCGTTTGAAAGTATGTTTTTGAGCCAGATTAGATGCACTGAAGATTTTAACAGATTCAGACTCTTAATTTACAAAATCAAGACAACAATTACCTTTGAAATCTGCCATTCTAAATTCTGTTCTCACTAGTGTGTGGTGCAGTCTTAATTCCCTGACTAATCGTTGTCTTACTCAATCTTGGAGTAGTGCTGCCTAGATCTCTTTGTCACTGTCCCCTGCCAACCTCATGTTTGCCTTCCTGTCCCTCAGAAGCTGTAAATGGATACTCTATTTGCCCAATACTGTAGAAATTTGGAATAAAAAGAAATATAATTTCCACTTCATTCCATTGCCTTAATAAATCTACCCTGATTGATTTTAAATACGTGTTTGTGTTGATGTATACATTTTACATATACACAGAAAGATTAAATAACTATTTTCTCCCCTAACACGATATGAAAAAAATTTGAACTGTGTGCTATCTTAAGTACTAAAATGCCCCCTATTTATTTGTGTGGTTAGGAAATGGTCCTTGAATGAATATTATTTAGTAAATGTACTCTTTTGTACAAAGCATGATAATTATTATTATTTTTTTTAATTTTTTTTGCAGTACTGGGGATCCAACTCGGGTTCTTGTGCATCCAAGGTTGGCGTGACCACTTAAGCTAAATCCCCAGCCCTGATAATTATTTTTTAGAGAAGTCCATTTTTAAAAAATTGTTAGTATTGGAAAAGTATTTCAAAACTAAAGAAAAAATAGACCCAAATAATATATTGCTGCTCAAAAATTGTAACTATTTAGGTCACTGTAATAAATTGCTAGGGTGACTGGGGATGTTGCTCAATAGTAATGTATAAGCTTAGCATGTGTGAGGCCCTGAGTTCAATCCCCAGCATAATAGGTAATTGATGATAGATAGATAGATAGATAGATAGATAGATAGATAGATAGATAGATAGATAGATAGATACATAGATAGATAGATGATAGAATAAAAGGAAAGGAAGGAAGGGAGAGAGAGAAAAAGCAGGAAGGGAGGGAGGAAGGAAGGAAGGACGGAAGGAAGGAAGGGAGGGAGGGAGGGAGGAAGGAAGGAAATTGCTATGGAAATAACTGACATCTTCCCAGGAGAAGAGAAAATACTGATTAGAGGATCAGAACCCTTGACCCTCAACTCCAGATCACCCGGTCCCACACAGCTGAAATGCAACAGAGCTGGTCTCTGGTGTTCTCCAGGGGTCAGCCATGGGACACTTGCTAAGAGCAGTACCTACTTTGGAACATCCAACTTGGTTCTTCAAAGAAATCTCTGGACAAATGACTGTTTTCAAGACTGTTCTTAGGACAGTCCTGTGTACTTGGTGGCCTTCTCTGGCATGACCAGGTTTGTTAGTAACGTGATTAAGGAATGGATCATAAGGTTTCATACCCAGAACAATCTCTAGTGTCATTCTTTGTACACAGAAGTGATTCTTCTGCTCTGCCATTAGTAAATGTGTACTTAGGTTGTTTGATTCAGTATCTAGGAAGCGTTCTTCCTCTCAGGGATCATCTTATGACCAGAAACAGGCTAATTATGAAATGGTTCACCAGAGTTATCAGCACCTGAGCTACTAGTCAGCATTTTGCTGTCTCTGCATGGTGTGTTTCAGGTGAAAGCCTAGAATATGAATATTAAAATCTAGGTGTATAGAAAATCCTCACTGAGTTGGTGATCAGGAGCAGCTCTGTATGTCCTGGTGAATCTTCAGAGATTGTCAGATCTACACTATGAGCTGCCCTTGATTCCCATAAGCCTCATAGAAACCCAGATGTATCTCTTCTACCCCTGAAGAGCAAGGGAACCAAGACATGGAGGGAGAAGCTAGCGGAGAAGGGAAGTGAAAAGAGCTAAGATGTGTTATATACATGGGCCCCACAAGGTATGTAATCATGTACTATAAACATACTAATTAAAAATGGAAAGAAATAGAAACTTAATTTGATACAAAATGGATATTTGCATTTGTTTTGGTACTTGGATCAAACCTGGGACCTTGCACTTGTAAGGCAGGCTCTGGAACCACTGAGCTAAATCCCTGGCCTTTGTATTTGTAAATGTACTATTTCTGTAGCAGACAACATGGGCAAAACCATAAAATAGAATTGGTTCTGTAAATTGCTGCTTTAAATTTTCTATGAAGTTTGCCTTGAGGAAAAATATTAAAATTTATTCAAAGACAGCTGGCTGTCACTGGTGCTGCCCCAAAGATTTCCATTTTTTTGTGCATTTTTTATGAATGAAGTGATCACTGTGGGAAGGTCAGGGCTCTTGGAGAAGCATATCATGGTATAAATACCATAGTTTTGCAGTTTTTTTAAACATTTCTTTTTCTGTACCTATGACATATAGAATGCAACCAGCCCCATTTCAGTAGCTTATGTTCCCTAGTCTGTTTTTCTTTTCCCAGAAGGTTTTTCTTAGTGCTGTAAAGCAAAAACAGCTTACATGGGCCTGTGTTCAAAGACAAGCAGTTCATCGATGTTTTCTGGCAAATTCAGTTTAAGATAAGACTTTAGGGTTCCTAACGTGATTTTCTGAGTCTGACAAAGGGTGGGGCTTCTTTTACCCTTGCTGTTTTGAGGATTTTTCAAATGCTTGTATGTTCCCTTCCCCGTTTTTAATAATGAAAACTGTCAGGGAATGGGTGTGGCTGGTTCGAAGATCTTGGGCAAGAATCATAACACCTGAGACCTTCAGTTGGTCTTTTATTTAGGGAAAAAAGTAGTTTCATAAACTATCAGAGTTAGTGCTCCTTCAAAAACAGTCTCTGAAAAAATGGGAACTGTCCTTTAGGAAACCTATAAAAGCTATTCCTAGTACATTACAATTGCTTTTGATTTTTCACTTTTTTACAACAAATGTCTGATGTTATGTTTTTACAACTATGAAGATAAAGTCTGAAAATTTTTCCTGGAATATTATTTAACTGTGATTAGTTGGCTGAGTATGTCAAAATAGATTCTGTTCACTTATTTCTCTGTTAGTCTGATAGTAAAGCAGATACTAAGCCAGGTCTTTAACGGTAATTTGCTTACTTCATACTGACATCTAAAGACCTCAGCTTTCTACTTGGCAACGCTGACTTACTAATCTTTTTAGAGAAGCCTAAGTCTGGGTTATTCTATGTGTATAGTTTCAGTATTCATATATCAGCTGCTAGAAGAAAAACCATGACTGTAATCTCATTTTTATATTATTCCTCATTGTTAGGTCAACCAAAACCTTTCCTATGTGGGGGAGAAATGCTGCTAGTTACCCTATTTGTGATGTTCTGCTTCAGATATGTGTCATATGGAAGTCTGAACCATAATAAATACAACTGTGTTACTCTACTGACGGCTTTGCATTGCTTATTTAGTGGACCACCAGGAGGAGTCCATTACCGAGAGGAGAGACCCACCAAGAAAGTTAAAATATTGGAAAACTTTGGCAGGCTCATTATCATGACCTTGAGCCTTCCTGAACCAAAGCACAGACTTCTAAGTCATTATCCTTATGGAAAATATTTTCCTCCTACATTTATGCTTAGAAAAGAGTTTGCCTCACATTACTAATTCTTTCTTCCAAGTGCCACCCAACTGAGCCCTGTGAATTTATTCTACCTAATTGCTCAGTGGCATTAATCCATTCTCTTCAGTCTGCCAGAATCATCATCCCAATATGCTCCCCTCAAGTGTTTTGCCACATTTCCTTAATTGATCATCATTGCTTCCAGAAATACGTGAATTTGCCATGTGCTTTCCTCTGTACATGTACAGGAAGCTGAGCTGCCCACAGATTTGCCACATTGACTTGATCTCTTGTGTTCTTCCAAAATTGTCACCTTTACCTGGTAAAGAAATCAGTAAAAAATCACATCAGTTCTCAAAAGAGCAAACCTCAGGTCAAGGGTCAAGGCACAGATCCCCCTTTAAAAGATACTGTATTAATTTGGACTGATCCCATAAAAAAGGCTCTTGGTCTGGCCTTGTCAGTTTTATGTCACAGAGTTTTGGTTAAAAGAGAATGGTCTTGGTCATCAAAATAAAGGCATAAGAGTCAGATAGTTTGGCATTTAAAATATACAGTGATAGTTAAATATTGGCAAAGTAGTGCTTCTTAGGTGGGATTGGCAAGGAACAAAACATTATTTACTGACCATATTCTCTCATTAGATTTAATGAAGTGTTTTTAATCTGTTCAGTTACCACTAGGTGGCAGTGGGTTAAAGAAAACTGCTTAGTCCCAAATCTCTGGATCTCCAGTCTGCTATGATGTATCCTTAAATGCTAACAGTCTGGACTGAAATGTTCAAGGAGAAACAAACTTTAATCCACCCAATTGGAAAAATGAACTTTTTAAAAAACCAATGTTGAATTTACCTAACTTGGAGGTCAGGAATGATGGCTTTTAGGCAATGAATGTAGAGTACTTGAAAATGAATGATAAAGAGAAAGGTTTCTTCATTCCCATTGTTTTAGGGTATGTTTTGCTATTTTCATATCAGAGGGTTTCTGCTTTCTTCTCAGAATACTCACTGGCCCTCTTGCCATATGCTGTCAAGAGATTCCTTTGGAAAAACTGTCTTTAAGCCCTTGTTTCTCAGCAGCTGTATCTTGCTGAAAGAATTCACTGCATCTAGTGTTGATTCATGAGAGCCTTTTTTTTTTTCTTTTTGGAGACAGGGTCTAGCTTTGTAGTTCAGGCTGGTCCTGAGCTCACTATGTAGCCCAGGCAAGCCTTGAACTCAGCAATCCTCCTCTGCCTCCTGAATGCTAGGATCCGAGTACTGGGATTCTAGCTGTGAGCCACCATGCCGGGCACTTGGTATGTGGTACTGATTGCTGCTAGGTATGAGTCACCACACCTGGTATTGTTTATGGTTACCAGGGGTTGAATCAGCAACCTTAAGCTTGCTAGGCAGGTGCTAGAACCACTAAGCTAAATCTTCAGCTGTGTGAAACTTCATTTTTAAAAAAGGTTGCAGCTCTCATGATTCTGTGACCACAGCTGAGCCTCCACTCCAAGACTGTAAGCAAATGTACCCTTGAGTCCAAGAAAATTTTGTACTAAATACAAAAACAGTTGTTTTCAGTTGGAATACTAGGTAGAGGGAGGAACAGTGTTAAGCCTGTCTTCTGATACATCAGGACAAGGCCTTAAGACTTTCCTTTCCATACTTCATAGTTTTCCAGCAGCCTATGGTGAAGAGACATGCAACGTGTAAAACAGTAAGTAACTAGTCTTCAAAGAAATTAACTAAAAATTATAATTGTGTTAGCTTTCCATCACTGTAATGAAATATCTGAGATAATCAACTTATAAAGACAGGAAAGGTATACTTGGCTCACAGTGATGGAAATTGTAGTACATAATCAATTGGCCCCATCAATTTAAGCCCGGGGCAAAACAGCAGTGGCAGGAGCATGTGGTTGAGAAAATCACTCACCTCATGGCCCAAAGCAAAAGTGAAAACAGGGAAATGGCTCGAGTCCTATCAGGAATAGGATGCCTTTGAGGGTACAGTACCATAAACCCAGAGACCTCACTTAGACATCACACCACCATCCAGTGGTGTTAGCCTGGGAACAAGCCTTTTCCACACAGGCCTTTGGGAGATTTTCAACATCCAAACTGTATCAGTGTCAAAGAGCTTTGTCTCAGTCAACTGTGTGAAAGGGCACCAGACAGATCATGCTGAAATTGTCATATTTCAAGCATATCAGTCTTGTGATGAACACATTTCATGTATTTCTTTGTTCAGATGCACCATCACGTCTTAGTTACTTTCCCTGAGGATAAGCCAAGTCATCCCCTCACCTAGTAAGCCATGAGAGGGCTGAGTTCAAATAGGGCTTGGTGTTTTGCCTGGTGTGCTAGTACCTTCTGACTCACCCTGTGCTTTGCTGGAAGTGAACACACATACAGCTCCTTGGCTTGAGAAGTTGCACCCCAGGAGTGAGTTTTAGTTCCCAGTTTATCTGGCCCTGGAGAGAATATTGATTGTTTAAAAGAAAATGGAATAAAAAAAGATGGTCCTTCCCAGCTCTTCACAATAGTACAAGAAAGTCCACCATCCCCTTCTTTCTAGTACCACAACACCTGAGAACAAGGCAATGTGAGATACTAAAGCTACAGAAAAGTAAGATTACTTAGAGCCTGGTAGTCTTTCTCTTGAGACTTAAAGCAAAAGGTTTGGCATGCTATCTTCCTATCTAATAAAATTGTCCTTCACCTTCATGATATGTTAATTTCCAGAAGGTGGTTATCCTGAGAAGTCTTCGGGTTTCACTGATTACTTTTAGGCTTGGTTACTTAATCTGTAACATAAGGTTGATACCACCTCCCTCACAGTGTTGATGATGCAGTGCACTGGGCCCATGCATAGGCATTTATGCCTACATAAGATGATCAGCAGCTTTCTTAACTTCCCTATGCTTCTTTCTGTTCTGAGTCAACAACAAAATGAACTGAGCAGATGTTACTTTTCTTCTCTTTCCAGTACACAACTGTTTGAAAGACAGCTTCTCAGTTTCCCAAGTTGGGCTTGCTTCCTCAATTGGTTCTGCCTGGGTTAAAACTCTAGCAAATCAATTTCACTTCCGGGAGAGCTGGGTGCTCCCCCAGGAAGAACACTAGGCTCCATGGGACATTCATTAGTTGGGGTTACAAGAGGGCCACGGGGCACTGGAATGGTAATTTCCTACAAGGGACCCCAGTGACCCAGAGTGAGCCCGCTCAGCTGGTCTGAACATGTGGCTAATGAGGGATGGGTCACAGTTTGACTCCTGTGTGGGCCAATTAGTGTCACGTGGGAAGTGTGCTCCTGAGGCACCAGGCAGCAGCCTTCATGTGCCTGGCACTGGCTGCCAGGCTGGTTGGTAACTGCAGCTCTTGTCACTATCAGAAGCTGTCCCATATCCTACACCTTTCATATGATTGCCTGGCTCATTGTTTTGAAATCTGGGGTCATTTATAGACCATCCTGCAATTTTTTCTTCACATTGCATTTTTATTTGTTGAATATTTTTTCTGTAAATTGACTTACTTCAAAGGAAAATTGGGAAATTAACCATAAATTAGAAGTATACATTACAATATGTAACACTGACATTAAAATATTTGTCTTCTTGCCATCTACAAATAGCTTCTGTGCCACAGTGAGCAAAGGGCCTATGTGTATACACATAGAATGTACATGTGTTTGTTGTGTAACACACACACACACTGTTCAATAATAAGATGGTCACACTGCCAAAAACAATATAAACAAGTTGCTTTCATGGGAAAATTCAGGATCAGTGACCAGAAAGTTTCACATTTGAAGCAGTGAAATTATTTTTCACACAGAAATTTCAATACAAAGAGCATTTCTGATAGCCATAAAGGATAGCTATAAAATTTGAATTCTGAGTTGGGGATGTGGCTCAGTGGCACTATGCCTGCCTAGCAAGTTCAAGGTCCTAAGTTCAATCTCCAGTACCAGAAAAAAAAAATCTATACCCTGAACAAAGCCAGAATTTAATTTACCTCCTACTCAAGAGTCATAGGATTTTGTTCACACTTTCCACTGGAACTATTACTAACATGGTACTTCTTACTATCTTCAACCTTTATGTGTTTACAAGTAGCATCAAAATGCAAAGTGACTGTTGTTTGTACATCTGTGTTTCTCCCCAGTCACAGCCAATTTAGACTGAACCCCTTGGTCAGCCAGTTCCTTGTGGAGATCAAGGTGGGACCAGTAGTAGTATTGGTAATAAAGATGTATCTCTTAATTAACCGAGCATGTTACACACAGCCCCATTATGAAAATGTGCACTAGAGGACCAGCGCACATGAAAACACATAAGGCACACACCAACCTCCTGAGGTTGAGGGAGAGCCTAAGCACTTCCCTTATTTCACATTTCCAGTGCAGTAAAAAAGAAGAATGTGAAATCAGAGTAGTGAACATTCTGGCTGATTTAAAAAATGCAAGTTGAAGGACACACAGCTTTCACTCCCCTGGGTATCTGAGTATGTGGGTAGCCTCACTTGGAAGGAAGCCACAGGTGTGTCCATGTGGGCTTTGGGAATGCAAGGTCCTCCCCTGCTGGGCAGAGATGAGTCCAGCGTGCAGCATGGACTTACATGCAGCTCTGGGCGCATATATCCCACCAGGTCAAAACACAACTTTGCCAGTGCAGAAACAGAAAGCCATGTGGCACATGGAAATGTCAGAAGGTGAGAGCTTCTTAAATTTGCATGTCTCTTGCGTGGATTTCCACTGCAGCCACCAGTGTGACTTCAATGCTACTTGGCTCTAGCTTTTTTGTTGTCTTTGGAAAGCTGCCAAGAGGTCCAGGTTGTTTTATAAGTGCCAGAACACTGATTTAGATGAGCAAATCTAGAAAAAGCAAGAAAGCAGTTATCACCTTTCTCTCGTTGTGCACCTGATGACTGCTTTAACCAGAAGAATCAGCTTGCACACATACACAGGCATATACACACATGCAAACACACATCGGGAAGCAGTCCACAAGATGAACATCTACAAAGTTCTTGTTGCACAGCCTTGCTAGGACAGTTCAACTGTGTAACTCGGGAATGTACAAGCATTTACTTAAATGATACACAAATAACCTTTTCTGTGAACATCTATCAGATTCTGTGGGCATGGCTTTGCCCAGAGGCCAACATGCATTCCTAATCAGCATTATTTCCAAGGGCGACCAGTGAGCTTGGTCTTCTGTGCCCTGCTTTGCTGCACTGTTACCAGATCCAGTTATGCCCCCACCTCACCCTCCTACCCACCTCCTCCCCGTCCCTGAGCCTGACATGTCTGAGGCTCTGGGAAAAGTATTTTGGCAGAAGCTGCCTGCCCCATTCTAGGAGTCATCTGTCCTAGTTGGCTTGGAACTGTTTTGTGCTTAGAACTGTTTTTACTTATATTTAAATGAATGGTTTAATTGATGGTTTCAAACTTGAGGGCTGCAGTGATGCTCCCTCTAAGCATCCTGAGTGCCTGGAACTGCCATCACGTGCCATGATGCCCAGTGAGGTCACAGAGATCTCACCAGAAATAACACATTTGGGATGCACCCTACCCAGGACTGCCATTGAGGGGAGGCTTGGATCCCTGACTTGTTCAAATGATCCCTCAGTCCTTAGGAAGCCAGGGACCCCTGAGTCACTCGCTTCTGACCATGAGTATGAACAATTTCTGCAGAGCCTTTACGAGTGTTGAACAGAGCGTGGTGTGGAGTGCCACCGATCACTCCCAAGGAACCCAATGGGTCCCTAGTGTCGTGCTCCACCTCAGCAAGGTGAGTACCACAGGAGCCAGTGGTAGTGGTGCCACTGCTCATTATGAGCAGGGGCACGAGGACTATGGAAGGAGTTTGTGTTCCAGGGACTCCAAATGCTACTGCAAGCTACAGCAGCTTCAGAACCAAGTCAACAGTGCAGACATGGGGCCCTTTGTCCAAAAAGTATCACCAAATTCACGATGGTGTCAACAGATCATTAAACATAGGAAACCTGGGTGAAGCAGCACACATTTGGACTCCCAGCACTCAGAAACAGAAGCAGGATGATAGCCATGAATTCGAGGTCAGTTTGGGCTAAAAAGTGAGACTCTACCTCAAAAGACAAAACAAAATAAAAAATAAACAAACTAAGCACAGATTCTTCTAAGCGTGAGGGCATCTGCAGCCATGCGGGTGGATTCTACGTCCATGAAGTTGATACTGCAGGAAGCACAGGACCAGAGAGGAGCCAGTTGTATGGTACTGGAGAAGAGTGGGCAGTTGGTAGCTCTTGGCAGGCACAGCACTGAGTTTTTTTTTTGTGTGTGTGTGTGTGTGGTACCAGGGATGGAAACAGGGCCCTTGTGCGTCCAACGTTGGTGTGGTGCCACTTGAGCTAAATCCCCAGCCCAGCACTGACTTTTATGTTCACTGAATTAGCTCAGCTGTTGTGACTGAGGTGCCCTTCAGTGGTGTCCATGCTGGCTGTGCTTACGAACTACTCCATGGGGCCCGAGAAGTCTGCACACTGCAGCACTGGCACCATTCTAAACTACGTCAAGTTGCACTTGAATTGAAATTACTCATACACTTGTGAGGAGTTTTGACATTGCAAATGTCAGCAAAGGAAGAACTATTCCTTTCCTTGATTATAATGTGAATGTTATAAAATAAAAACACTGAGACAATCTCTGTCTCAATGGGACAATGTCCCTAGTGTTTGAACCCAGTACCGCATAGGGCAGTGGGTGGGGAGGTTCTGTTGAGTCTATGCCCATGGTGTTTTAGCTCTGTCCTTTTTATTCTTTCTGTCCCATGCTACCTTAAGTTAGCATTTATCACTGCTCCCTGGATAATTATTTAGCCTCTTAATTTGTCTTTCTAGTGATTTCAAAAAAGGTTTTGCTTTTCTTAATCATCTTGTATGAGCCAAATTTAGTGTTCGTACTCTCTGTCAATAACTTGAAGAGGCCATTATTAAAATGTCTTCATGGGACTGGGTCTTGGAGCACAAAGATACTCTGAAGGTAGAGGCAGGAGATCAAAAGTGCAATTCCAGCTTGTATGCCTCAGTGAGAACCTGTCTCAAAACAGAATTTAAGGGCCGAAGGGTTAACTCAGCGGTTCCGGCGCCTGCCTCGCAAGTGCAAGGTCCTGAGTTCGATCCCTGGTAACCACATATAATGCTGGGCGTGGAGGAGACTCACGCCCACCAACAATCAACACCATATATCACAGTGCTGGATGTGGTGGCTCACGCCTGTAA
>PVIC010016861.1:0-33431 GCA_004025085.1 Thryonomys swinderianus
TTCTCTTTGGTATGAACACCTGTAGATGCAAATGAGCTCTAGAAAGTATGACAGCTTTTATAGAGTGGGAAATTTCTATAGGAAACTTGGTGTGCAAATGTGATGAGGGGAAGGAATAAATATAATACAGAAAGAAAATAAAAGAGCATGTATAAAGGGGGTGAGGAGGTGGGGGTGGGTAGGGATATGGGTAAAAATGGGAATTAACTTTTGTCATATACTGGTACAAATTCCCCAATGCTATACGTGATTTTGAGATGTATATAAATTGTACCAATAAAGAATTCAATTAAAAAAAAGAACAAAACCTCATTGGTCATCAGTGGGTCTTTCTAGGAAATAAAGTCTTTTTTTGAGACAAAGTCTCACTTTGTAGTTCAGGTTCATCCTGAGCTCGCTATGTAACACAGGCAAGCCTTGAACTCAGCCATCCTTCTGCCTCTGCCTTCTAAATTCTGGGATTACAGGCATGAGGCACCATGCCCAGCACTGTGGTATGTGGTACTGATTGCTGGTGGGCGTGAGTCACCATGCCTGCCTGGTATTGTGGTTACAGGGGGTCAAACTCAGGACCTTGTGCTTGCTAGGCAGGCACCGGAAACACTGAGCTAAATCTTTGGCCACAAAGTCATTATTTTGTAAGTTAGTAACTGAGGAAACAGAACAATGCATTTATCTGTGCTTTCTCTCTTTTTTAACTGCAGTTTGCACCCACATCAAATTCACATGTCAAAGTCCTCCCTGAACTCCTTGTCAGTGCTATTTGGACAAAAGATCTTTAGAGGTAAATAAGGAAAAATGAAATCACAAGAGTCAAATCGGACTCTAATGTGACTAATGTCCTGCTAAGAGAAGAGAATCTAGAAAAAAAAGAAAGCATATGGAAACATCTATGTGAGATGCCATCTACAGGGTATGATATACTCCTCAGTGTAAACTGACAGTCCTGGGTCCACAGCCTCCAGAACTGTGAAAAGAGTTTTTATTTCTTACACCACCCACTATGGGGTAATTTGTCATGAAATCCTTAGGAAAATAATACACTATAAAATTATATTTTAGCCAAGCAAAATACTTTATGTGGAACAATGTTCCTTTATTAAAAATTATGGCTAATGCTTGTAAAAGGATTGATTAGAATGATATCTCATTTTACAATTCTTGATTACATACTAAATTTACCACAAGTGAATGTGAAAATCATTAGATGAAAGAGTAATGGGAACATTTGTAAAAAAATATATCAGTTTGATAACTTTACCTCCTACTGATTATGATTAGCATCCCTAAATGAAATAAACAGAGATCATGTATTCCATAATGTAATAAAGTAGAAGGTGCCCATAAATTTTCCTTGCCAACAAAACTTAAATATTTTTCTGATCTAATGCAATTTTATAAGAAATACAAGTGTTAGAGAAATAGCTATACACAATACCATGCGAAGTTATTGAGCTGAATGTCAGAAAATGACACATTGTAAGGGATAGCCTCATTTTCAAAACTACCTCAATAGCAAAGAGAATAAATGAAAAGGAAGGGTAGTGTTATAGAATGGAAAAGAAGGATAATCTAGCATTCAGTTTATGGATCTTTGGGCAATATTATTTTGGAAAACAAGAGTCTATGAATACAGTTTTTCACAATTATGGAAAATTCAATATTGATAGGAAATTACATTTAGATGTAGTATTTGTGAGACTACCATTGTGATTATATTAAAGCAAATATCCTTATTGACATATGCTTACTAATATTTATGAGTGGTAGAATGTGATCCGTGTTATTTGGTTTAAAATAACATACACACACATTAAAACAGGAGTGGTAAATGAATTAAGCATCTCTGAAAGGTTTGAATTTGTAATTTCTAGTTCTGTTTCATCTCATATTTAGATATTATTTCAAAGTACTTCAAAGATGAAGAAGCAAACTAATTTTCTCATGTGGAAGTGTATCTAAACTCAAGAAGCAAAGTTCATTTTGTCCCAAAATAGGGCCTAAATCCCTAAAATGTATCATTAGTAGCTATCTGAAGGAAGCTCAGAGAAGCAAATCAGATTTTACACTATGAATAAGTCTACTAAATTGAACTTTACACATAAACTAAACACAGTACTGCTCACTACAGTTAAGATACCATAACATGTGTTTGAAAATTTCAAGTGCCAAGTCAGGCCTCTTCAGTATCATTTATCTCATCATTTTCTAGTGTGCAAGGTGTGTGTTACCCTTTATTTTAAGACTACAGACAATAAATTAGTTCATTTCTAATTAAAAATTAAAATCAATTCTTGAGAATTTGGATAAAATGAATGGCGATTACCTGTCCCCATTTTCCGATCTCAGATTGAAGAAATGTATTATAGACAGTATAGCTTCATCACAGGCCAAGCTTGATGATAAAGAAAACAGAAAGAGCATAGTTTAGCAAGAATCCTACACTTGCTTCCTTAAAAGTGCTGATTTAGGAAAAGGTTCAGAACTGTTTTTAGTTCGTGATCTATGCATATTAGTATATTATAATCACAGGTCTTACTCTCTGATTTGTTTCACTCCATGCCTCCAGTTGTGCTCAGAATATGCCACATAGCTCTACCATCATGTCTTGGAAAACTATTATATTTAGTGCAGTGTTTCTCTTGAGTACAACTAGCCTCATCACAAAATCAAAGATGTTTGGTGTAGATATAGATTCAGTTATCTAATCTTTCGTTAAGGACTTGAAGTTATCAAAAGAATAGCTAGTACAAATAATGACTACCACAAGTCTGTCTTTAATGCATGAGCCCAAACATTCTCTTTTTCTTTCTTTTTCCTTTTCTGGGTTTTTTCCTCTTCAGTGTGGGGGAGTGAACCCAGGACTTTGAACATAAAAGGTAAGTGCTCTCTTCTCAAGCTACCTACCCTCAGGTCCGTGTTCTAATTCTGATCTAAAGTAAGATTATGGTGGAGAGTTTTGTTCTTGTTTAAAAGTGGAATTGACTTGTTCTTTGCCCTCTTCCTCATTTTTTTGAAATAATCTCTAAGAACACTTCAATAAATTCTCTATGGAACAAACTACTGAAAGGCAGATCCTAATTTGGAGAAAATGATTAAGAGTTAAAAGCTTTTGCAGCTCCAGGTGGATATGCCAGCACAGTGGGAAATAGAGGACTGAATTTCCTATTTATTAAGGGAGCTTCCATCAACATGTAGATATTTAACATTCACAGTTTTTTTTAGATGTGAACTTAATAATCGTTGTATTAAAAAAGAGTGAGATTCACAGTATTAACTTCCCTGACCCGTATCTGTCAGTTTTTAAGGTCATCAGTTCAAATCACTGACCTTTGACCACAGTGCTATAAACCACTTTCCTACCAGTTTCTGCAAAATTCATACACAAACCTTCCATTTACCATAATAATTCACTTTGCCTTTCAATGTATTACTTCTATGGTTGTGTATTCTGTGAAACACACACATATAACATTTTCATTGTATGAAAATTATCTACAGTTTTTAAAACTTTGTAATGGCAGATAAATCTAAAAAATTTCACAAAGCAGGCATTAGTTTTAGAATAGTGGCATTCAAGCTACTGAAAAGTATTGAAAACAATATTTAAAGATGTGAATAAATATAGTTTATATTTAAATTATGTATATTACCTATTAAACTGTTGGCAGTAAAAGATACATCATAAGGAACAAAAATAGCAGAAGAAAAGAGTTTCGATCTTTTTGAAAAACTTCTGGATAGCAAGAAAAAAAGAGCAAAAACACAAGCTCCAATTTGGGAAAAAAAATTACTGGCTGTTTATGAGACAAAGGACTATTATCTACAATATATAAAGAACTTTAAAAAAACTGAATCTAAAATTGAACCTAAAAGACCCAATTTAAAAATGGGGATCAGAAATGAACAGATAGTTTTTGGAAGAAGAAGTAAAAGCAGCCAAGAAACATGAAAAAAAAAATGTTCAACATCACTGGCCTTTGAGTGATGCAGATGAAAACAACATTGAGATTCCATCTCACCCCAGAAAGAATGGCTGCTATCAATAAATCAATCGATAACAAGTATGAGGGCTGCAGGCAGAAAGGAACCCTTTTCTGCTGTTGGTGGGAAGGTAGATTGGTGCAACCACTATAAGATCAATGTGGAGATTTCCTTTAAAACTAGGATTAGATGTTCCATTCAACGCTGTTATTTCCCTGCTAGGTATATACATGAAAGAATTAAAACCATCATATCACAGTGACAATATAGTCATCCATGTTTATTGCAGCACAGCTGTAATAGCTAAATTTTAGAAACAGACCAAATACCATCAACTGGAGACTGGATAAAGATGTGTTTTTGAAAAAAAATAAAATAAAATGGAGTATTACTCAGTTATAAAGAAAAATCAATTAAAGATATTTATGCTTAATTGGATGCACACTGAGGCCATACATATAAATGAAATAAATAGGACACAGATTCATAAATACCTTATTGTTTCTCTACCATGAGAAACTGAAGATGTAAATGAGGACCAGAATGTATAAGTAGTATGAAATAGGAAGAAAATGTTCGAAATTAAAGGAGAAGGGGGAAGGGTAGAAGGGAAAGAAAAATTTTGATAGTTAAAAACACATGAAACATGGAAACAAAGCTTGTGCATATAGGGTGTAGAGGTTGTAAGGAGGGAAGGGAAACAGGGGAATCAAATATGATAGATCATGTATAGGTACAAATTCTCAATGTTGGATGTGACCATAATGTGTACCTAAAACCAATAACGGGAACAAAAAGATACATCAGAAGGACACATTACCTGTAGCTTTTAGAAAAACCATTAGTGTTAATTTTCAGTGCAGTTCTAGTAAACAAGGTACAAGTTGAATACAGCAGGTCAATATGTAATAATCTGGTACAAGTTGAATACAGCAGGTCAATATGTAATAATCTGGGACGTTTGAATAAGGCAAAGTGTCAGGATATCACTCTACAAAGATTAATCAATGATTTTTAATAATTTTTTGTACTAAAGAGGTACAGAGGGCTCTAAAAGTATTTATAAAAGATATGAATGAACAGGATCAAAGGGAAGACATAAAAGTAAGTGTATTTCATTCTGTAATTTAATCTACTCTTTAGTCTCAATCTAATACACCCTATTTGATTGCATTGATAAATTAAAAATGTGTTCATCTAAACTTTTAAAGTACCTAGGTATTAAGCAATATAGTACTTATCATCTAAATTTTACATTGCAAATAAACATTAGTTCAACCACTTAAAACTGAGGGAATTAGAGATGACATTAAATTATTCAATGCCAAATAACTCTATTCAGTTAAATGTCATACACATTTTAAAGGAATTTACTTGTCATAAAGATAGCTAACTGCTGAAAAGACAAATAGAATGGTAAGTGAAGAAAAAGGTCAATTAGTAATCTGGTATTTTTGAAAGCAATGTTTTCTGGCATTTATTACATTATACTTGCATTATTCCCTTTATTTATAGAATAAAGATGGGCAACTTGTGTTACATGTAGCATTCATTCAGATTAAGTAGAAGTTATGTTGAAAAATTTATAAAAGCATAACATGATACTTGTTGTGCCTTGTTCTTTCTACTGATTTCATCAATAAATGGGTCCTGCAACGTACTTGGAAGTAAAGAAAAATAGTGGGAGTAATATTTGTGACCCTCAATTTATAGTAGCAAAGAAACACGTTTATCAAGTGTCAAGCTATTTAATCTACCTGAAGGCAGGTTTTAATGAGGACAACTAATGCCTAAAGCTCGTCAAAAGGTGTAGAAATTGCTACGATATAGGGCGAATGGGAGTAATTCTGACTGGTCCTGATGTTTTTAAAGAGAGAAAAAAATTCTCAAGATTTTCCACGTATTGGTTTTAGGTTGTCGACCTTGAAAGCGTGAGCAATAGACTGGAATCTGAGCTGGGACCATCATGCTGGCTACCGGTGTGGGCCTGATGTGAGCACAGAGTCCTCGGAAGTGCAGAACTTCTAATGAAGTTAGAGAGAAATGTAAGGCAGACCAATAAGGAAGGGGGGAAAAAAACATATAAACAGTACCCAGATGCCGTATCTTTTCTCTAACATGAAAAACTAAAGGTGTAAACGAGTTCCAAAATGTGTGATACGTAATGTGAAATAGGAAGAAAATGTGCAAAAGGAAAAGGGAAAAGGAAAGGAGTGGGTAGAAAAAAGTAAAGCAGGGAAAGAAAAAAACAACAACAACAATAAAGAACAAGAAACAAAGTTTATGGTCATAGGGTGCCCGGCTTGTAGGAAGGGCAGGGGAAATGAGAATCAAGGTGTGTCATGTAGGGGCCAGAGATTTAGCTCAGTGGTTCCGGCGCCTGCCTCGCAAGTGCAAGGTCCTGAGTTCAATCCCCACGTACAATGCTGGGCGTGGAGACTCACGCCGACCAGGAATCAATACCACATACCACAGAGCCGGGCGTGGTGGCTCACGCCTGTAATCCCAGCACTCGGGAGGCAGAGACAGGAGGATTGCTGAGTTCAGGGCTTGCCTGGACTATGTAGTGAGCTCAGAGCCAGCCTGAACCACAAAGCGAGACCCTGTCTAAAAAAAATGTGTCGTGTACAGGTACAAGTTCTCAATAAAATGGACCAATAAAATCAATTACCATAAAACAAAGAAAAAAAGAAAAACAGTTGAGTAAACAGTTCCATGTTTTGTTACCGGCCTGGCCTGTCGGGGAAGCATGCCCATTTCCTCATCCGTGTTTCTCTTCCTGTGCTTTCGGTTACCGACAGTTGTATTCTGAATATTCATACTTGACTTAGTCCTTTGAGAAAACCACTGCATTCACATAACTCTCATGGCAGTTCATGGTTATAATTGTATTGTGTTATTAATGATAGTTCTATTTTTTTCCTAATTTACTAATTAAGTTTGATCTTAGATACAAGAAAAATTACTGCATAAATGAACTGCAGTATTGTTTGAGGGTGCAGTCCGCATTCCCTGGCTGTCTTGTTTTGGGCCTTGTGGGTAGGGGGGCGGTGACCAACCGTTTAGAGGAGGAGCTTCTGGAAGACGGGGCGGGGCCAGTTACAGGCAGCAGAGAAACCGGACCTCAGCTGTCTGGGCTGAATCCGGGCAACCGTCAGGATGAGGATGGACCAGACTGTCTTCTAGAAGCTGCAGAGAGGAACACAGTGCCCTGGACTTTGGCTTCTGGTCTTGTGAAATAGGAGCAGGAAGACTAGCCCACTGCATCGGACTATAACCTACCGAACTGTGAGAGATGTTTCTGCTGCTTTAAACTGTGACATGTGGGATAATTTGTCGCAGTACTAAGAAAAAAACAAACGCCATGGAGTCTTAAAAATTTATTTATTTACTTATTTCCTTACATTCTTATTTATTTATTTTCATTTTTCCTACATAAATTCACTTTCACTCCTGGCTGAATTTTTAAGAGAGTGCATATTAGGATCTGAAGTTATTTGGTATAAAAATGTTCTCTCTTTATTGATTCATATAATATGGTTTTATAGCCTGAAAGATAGCATGTTAGAATCGAAATAAAAGTTTAAAAATTCTAGAAGAGTAGTTTTGAATGCCTTTTTTTTCCCCACAAGTTTTTAACTCTGTAACCTCCATCTGTTACACCAGTTTCTAATTTTAAATTTACCTTCTTAGGTTTAAATTTTACCTTCTTAGTAGGTGATAATTACATCCACCCCAAGTGGAGAAAATCTGTATGGAATGAGTTTAACACACTATTTGAAACATTTATACTATTAAGCATTAAAAGTCAATTTCCTTAACACTTACCCTTCTTGGACAAAAGCACCTAACTGATTATCCTTTGCATAAATTCTGGTGGCTTCTGCAGGTAAGGAGAATTTAACATTTATCGACATCCCCTTGCTCTCTCTCTGTCTACTATTTATCTATTCATTTATCTCTTTGCGTATTTGTTCATTTATTGTTTTAACTTATTTTCTTTTGATATCAGAGATGTTCTTTGAAGAATTTTTAGCACATAAACAAGAATTATATGGAGCCATGGTGTGTATTCTTGAGGATTTAGGTGAAAAGCTGGACATTTTTCCCAGGCATGTTTTGCCCTGCGGATAAAGGAAATTAACAATAGATCAGTGCATAAAAATAATATATAAAACACATCCACAATAATTTCTGGGGGCAACCAGTTAGGGTTCCAGAGAGTTTGAGATAGAAAGACACGAGAGTATTAAGTCTGGGAAAATAAAAAAAGATGATGCAAACTTTATATGGTTATTTTCCTTGAAGGTCAACCAGCCATTTCTGAAACCACAGATTAACTGTGCACTGTTTTACTGATCTTATTTTCTTAAACCAAGGAGAGCTACAGAATAACATAAGATCTAAATATTCATGGTCCCTGCAATACCAGAAATATCACAGATGCTCAATGCATGGTCTTATTATCAATGATATATTAAAAATTTTCCGTTTAGTTTGAAAAATGGGAGTGAAACAGAAACAAATATCTGTTTGGATTTGTAAAATTGTAGTGATTATTTATTGAACAAAACAGCAGTAATTTAAATATACAGTAGAGATTTCTTGGTATTCATAGTGTTAATTTTGTCTTAAATTTTCCTTTATATTGTCACTTTTCAGTGAAGCAATAATCATTTTACTTTATAAGAAGTGGGAGAGAAACACTGAATACACTTGGGTCTGCAAGATGATCAAATCTGTACTTTAAGAACTACACCCCCAATGTTGAGTGTGATTGTGAGCTGTATATAAAAGGTAGCAATAAAGAATTCAATTTTAAAAAAAAAGAACTATACCAAATTGGCTTGATGTCCAAATTGTGCCATAGATTTGGCAAGACTTCAACAGACACAATCCATGACTTTTTATGCAGAGAACCTTGCTTTACTATTATTTGCTTTCTGGTGTGTGCAAGATATAAATGCTTCTGTTGTTATTTCCAAGCCACTGAAATTTGGGAATTTATTAACATAGCATAAGTCAGGCTTCTTGACTTATCTGGATATTAATATAGAGAATTGTGGCCTATGCTGACAAACACCGGAAGTACCTGACATCCCGTTAGTGATCAAGAAGTGGCTGGCATAATAGTGTGTACCAGACACACTACCACTGGTGAAGCATTTTGTAAAATGCTCTGACAATAACTCAGGGAGCACACCATGTGTCAGATGGATTTTGGTGATCTTGGATGCTGTTGGCTGCCTTTATCATGGTTTGATTTATAACAGATAGACTCAAAGAACTGGCTGGGTAAAAATGAAAGAGAGGATAGATGAGTGAAAAAGAGAGCCTTTACAAACCTGAAAAGTGTGACTGCTTTAGGACTTCAGTAATGGGACGTAAATTTTAGAAGGTATTTGAGACATGAAAGCCAATTAATCCTATCGAGGCAGCAAGGATCAAATCAAGTTTATGGCTGTCATACATTGTTAATATCTCTTTGGGGATTACTGTGGTGTTCAGCAAATCCTTTCAGTTTATAAACGGTCCTTTTAGTCTCCCAATATTCTGCATCATCCCTTTGCACTCAGCTCTGCCTGTTGGGCCCACTGTGGAGGGAACTCTCCTCATGCCTCCAATTCCTATGTTGAAGCCCTACCCCAAATGCTGAGGATAGTTGGAAGCAAACCTTTGGGAAATAATTAAGTTTAGATGAAATCATGACCATGGGGATGTATGGGAGGAGCTCTCATGATGCAGTTAAAACCAAAATAAGAAGAAACACCAAAAATAAGGCCCTCTTCTCCCTCCTTTGCTCCCTCCCTCTCTCCGTCCCTCTCTCTCTCTCCATCTCCCCTTTGCTCACCTTATGTAGATACCAAAAGGCTATCAGTAAGTAAACCAGGAAGAAAGCTTAAACACAAGTGGATCATCATATCCTGCTGTACCCTGACCTTGGATTTCAACCCTTGAGTCTTGATAAAACAAGCATCAACATCGTGTGAGGAAACCCACCCAGAACATTCTTTCATGGCAGCCAATGTGTACTAAGGTGGATTTACATATATTACACAAATTTTCTTTTCTAATGTTACCAAAAACTAAACCTCCAGTCTTTTTCTAAACCTCATCTATGATGCTTTGCAGGCAGCCTCTGGCTTTTTGGCTTGTTTTCACATAGCTTTCTCCTGCTTGGTGAGTACGCATGGTGGCTTCTATGCCTGTATTTCTCTAATGGTAAAATTGTATACAGTTTTGTTCAATTATCAAAACCTTGAAGTTGACATTAGACCAGTATTATAAATGGAAGTTCAAACTTTATTCAAATTTTATACACTGAGATATATGATCTTTTTATGAGTGTGTGTGCAATAGCTCAGTAAAACTTCCTCATTTGTTTAGATTGGTATATCACATTTGATTCAGGATACAGAATTGTCCTGACACATCAGAAAGTCTCTTCCACTTCTGCATAATCATGTTCTAACTTTAGAAATCATAGATCTGGTCTCTGTATTTAAGGTTTTTCATGTCAAAAAGCCATATTAAAAGCCAACCATGTTTCACACTTTGCAGCTGGCGTTTTCTTTCCGTGCAAAACCCTCAGGATCACCCAAGTTGCTTGAGTAAATCTTTTCCCTCCTTTTATTAAAGAGCAATATTTCATTAATGAATGAACCACAATTTACCCTTTAAATAATTTTATATTCTCATTCAGTTGAGTCAGTTAATTTTTCTTATTGGTATTGTGGTCTCAGTTTCATCCATATATTCTTTTACATTGACTGCTTCTTTTGACTGGTTTGAGTGGCTTCCTCATTGTAGTCTAGATCCTGTAGGTAAAAGCTTAGATTCTTTTTTTTTAATTGAATTCTTTATTGGTACATTTTATATATATATAACAATCACACTCAACATTGGGAAATGTGTACCAGTATATGACATGAGTTAATTCTCATTTTTACCCATTTCACTACCCAACCTACTACCCCCTGCCCCCTATACATATATGATTTCTTTCTTTTTCATTTTCTTTTCTTAAGATCATATTTTTTCTTTCCCTTCATTACTTTTCCCTATCCATTTCCCTTTGAATATTTCCTATTTAACAAAATCTCCATACATTCTGAAACCCATTTACATCTTCAGATTCTCATACCAGAGAAAAGATACAGTATTTACATATCTGTGACCTATTTACTTTACTTATGAGTATGTCCTCAAGGTATGTCCATTTGAGTCTAAATGACTCAGATGTATCATTCTTTATTGCAGAGTAATACTCCATTTTATAATGAAAATCTATTCAGTCTTCAGTTGATGAGCTGCTATGAACATGGGTTCACATATGTCACTGTGATATTCTTTATTTCCTTCATGTATATTCCTAGCAAGGGAATAGCAGGTCCAAATGGGACCTCCAATCCTAGTGTTCTGAGGAATCTCCACATTGGTCTCCATAGTGGTTGCACCAGTCTACATTCCCAACAGTGGACAAGGGTTCCTTCCTTCCTGCAGCCTTGCCAGTATTTATTGCTGGTTAATTTTGCAATAGCAGCCATTCTTTGTAGAGTAAGATGAAATCTCAGTGTTATTTTCATCTGTATCTCTTGAATGACGAGTGATGTTGAGCAGTTCTTCATACGTTTCTTGGCTGCTTTGTCTTCTTCCTCTGAAAAGTATCTGTTCATTTCAGAAGCTCAGTTTTGAATTGAGTTATGATTCCTCAACTCAAAACTATAGTATAAAGCCACTGTGATAAAATATGCATGGTATTGGGAAAGTAACAGATCAGAGGACCAGTGGAATAAGTTAGAAAACCCAGAAACATCTCCAGATACACTAAACCACCTCATCTTTGACAAAGGAGCCAAATATCCTCAAAGGAGGAAAGACAGCCTCTTTAACAAATGGTTCTGGAAAAACTGGGCTGTAACCTGCCAAACACTAAAGCTATCTATCTCTTTCACCATGTACTAAACTAAAATCACAGTGAATTAGGGACTTAAACATTAAAACAGAAACACTAAACCTGCTGCAAAACAGGTTAGGTAAAACTCTTGGAGACACTGGCTTAGGCAGACTTGATGAACAAAACCTCTATAGCATGAGAACTAGCAGAATCAACAAATGGGATCTCATCCTATTAAAAAGCTTCTGCACAGCAAAAGAAATCACCAGCAGAACAAAAAGAGAGCCAACAAATGGAAAAAAAGTCTTTACTAGCTGTTTCTCAGACAAAGGGCCACTCTCTAGAATATATAAAGAGCTTTAAAAAATCAGTCTCCCCCCAAATTTAAAGCTTAGATTCTTGCTATCTCTATCAAATTCTAACTGAAATATCTATTGCTAAAAATTTCTCAGCACTAAATTTACTCCATTCTAAAAATATTGATTTTATGTATTTTCATTTATATTATTTTATTTTAAAATCTTCTTGAGACTTTCTTTTTAATTGTGAACTTAAAAGGTGTTGTGTAATTTCCAAGTGTTTGGAGATTTTCCACTGGTTTTCTTTTCCTCCCTGTCCCCTCTTGTTTCTGTTTTTCCTCTTCCATCCTCTGCTTCCCTCCTCTCCTCCCTGTTATTCTCAGCCTGTGGTTTCAAAAACACAGAGACAAAGATGTCAAACAGCTCTGAGTTAGTATACAAGAAATTGAATAGACCATTGCAGACAACTTCAAGAACATGCAGGTATTGTAGGAAGGATACAAACTCTAAGAATGAAAGGTAGATGTTAAAAATAAAAAAGTGTATTGGATAAAACAAGTTTGAAAGACATCAACAAGGAAGAATATTTTTTCTTAATGTGTTTCAGTTGTTGTTTTGAGATAGAGTCTCACTATGAAGTCCACTCTTGTCTGTAAGTGGCAAAGGTCATCCTAACTCAGCTGTCTAAGAATCAGGCATCAATGTATATGTGGCTTTCTTTTTTTTATTATTTGAATCTTTATTGGTACATTATATGTACACGTCATGATCACACTCAATATAAAGAATTTGTACCAGTATATGACACAATTTAATTCTCCCCTACCCAACTACAACCCCTGCCCCCTATATACATAAGAATTGTTACTTTTTTTTATTACCATCACTTTGCATAAAGTAGGGGGTCTGAGCCTCCTTTCTTAATTCTTAATTCTAAACTGTTTCCAGTCATTTGGGCCCACTGAAGGTAGTATTGCTCTGTCATTTCCAAACACGCTAAAGGAGGAAGAGTATAGTGCGGAGCTGAAGGAGAGTCCTAACATCCGGGTCCTCGCTGTGCTCACAGGGAAATTGGCCAGTGATAAGGACTGCCTCCGACCTCCCAAGCCTGTGGTTGGCGCATTTGGTCTCGGGATTACACCAAGCGTCAAATTTTTAATGTGCAACGAAACTTCAGGCGCACTGAGCTAAAAGACGACCTGTCATGGCAGAAACATCTGAACTTTCTCCTTCTTTCACTCGCGCTGCACTGGAGCGTGCAAGTTTTGAGATAAGAGAATATGAGCCTCGTGTCCAACTGCACGGACTGCGGAGCGCGGGAACGAGGCTTGGCATCCCAGACTTTTCCTGATAATGGAGAGTGAGCGTGGATTCCTCAGTGCGGCGGAAGTCCCGGTTTGTGCCGCCACTGGAAATGGGGCAGGATATTGATAACACGTGTGGAGGCCAAAGGGCGTCAGCACAACCTCTGGCCCTTCCTCTCTGCCTTACTCAGAACCTACAATTGCTCTAGAAGTTAAAATCTTCAAAGAGAAACAATGAGAAAGAAACCTAATCTCCCCAGAAAGCATTATTTAATGGTTCCAAGTCTTAGTTTGCTCACGTGTAAGATCAGAACAGTAGTAACTATCATAATACCTGCTAGTGAAGATTAAGTGAGATGGTATAAAGGTGCTTTGGCCAGGCCTGTCATGTTGAAAGCTGTCAGAAAAGTCTTCCAAAGTACCATGCGACCAGGGAGTCGGACACACACTCACTGCTTGTGATTTTCTAATAGCATCTTTTCATCCTCCAACTTCTCAAAATTATGCCTAGATAAGTACTCAGGACCCTGTCTGGCAGATGGTCACCTCTTATTGTAATTGTAGTACAATGCCTTCTCAGTTTCATAAATTATCTATAGGACGTTATCTTTGGAGAACTCGGAAGGTTTTCACACAACAGAATGTATGGATTTATTCTTTGGAGGGAAGTTTACGATATCAATAATCTCTCAGGTCTTTTTCTGTCTAAACTTATATCGAATTTATACTGAAACTTTTCTGTCTGCAGTTTTACCACATTTTCATATTTACTCCAAGAACATGTGTTTCGCTTCTGAGTATTAAAGAACACAGACGTGAGCAAATATATTAGCAAAGTGTCAATGATGCTGTGAACATTTATAATCCAGTTAACACCTGTGACAGGATTTTAATAAAAAAGTGTGTGTGTAAGAAAAAAATATTACTTATAGAATATAATGTGCAGCTCAATCCATTAAAATCAAACATTAAAAAAAAGTCAAACCCTTATCTTTCAATTCATAGAAACAACTGACTTTAATTTCTCTTTCCCTGGCCATGATGTAGAGCAACTCTCATTTCATTTGGCCACATTCTCAGAATGTATGTGTTTGTCTTTTCCTTTTTTTTTTTTTTTTGGAGACAGGGTCTCACATTGTAGTTCAGGCTGGCCCTGTGTTCACTATGTAGCCCAGGCAAGCCTCGAACTCAGCAATCCTCTTGTCTCTGCCTCCCAAGTGCTGGGATTACAGGCATGAGCCACCATGCCCGGCACTGTGGTATGTGGTATTGATTTTTGGTGGACGTGAGTCTCCACACCCAGCATTGTATGTGGTTACTGGGGATCTAACAAGGGACCTTGAGTTTGCTAGGCAGGCACCAGAACCACTGAGCTAAATCTATGGCCCATGTGTTTGTCTTTTTAAAATGTTTTTTGAATAGCTATATGTTTTTGCTAGAGCAGTTCTTCATGTTTTTGAATTTTATACACAACTTGACTTTAGATATGTGAACATCTTATAGCTGTATCTTCATTAAAGAACATTGAAGTAAAGTAGTAATTTAAAAAAGCGTGATATAAGAGGCATATTTAACCTACTTCTAAACTTTTATTTTTGTTATTTTTCTAAACAACTGTACTAGAGAACTAGGCCTTTATGAGCTATAATTCTATGGATCTAGATGCCATTCTACTGTTAATTAAATTAATCTTGACGATTTAGATGATCTTCTTGGAGGGGTAGTTAATTAGATTGTTACATCTGCACCAAATATTCATCACATGATGATGAACTGACTGGTCTGTCAGAGCTTTTAAGGTAACATCATATTACAGGCTGTAAAATTTGTACATATTACCTCATCATTACCAGCCAAGTATGTGAGATTAAAAGTCTGATATAGGGCCAGAGGGTTAGCTCAGTGATTCTGGTGCCTGCCTTGCAAGTGCAAGGTTCTGAGTTTGATCCCTGGTAACCACATACAATGCTGGACGTGGAGACTCACGCCCACCAGCAATCAATACCACATACCACAGTGCCAGGCGTGGTGGCTCATGCCTGTAATCCCAGCACTCGGGAGGCAGAGGTAGGAGGATTGCTGAATTCGAGGCTTGCCTGGGCTACGTAGTGAGCTCAGGGCCAGACTGAACTACAAAGCGAGACCCTGTCTCAAAAAAAAAAAAAAAAGTCTGATACAATCAAAACTTGTGGTTTAATTTTTGCTTTTCGAGATTACTTGTCTTTTAAAATAATATTGTGAAAAAGTTTTCTTGTATACCTATTTCTTTTCCTCAGGCTTATAACAAAGTACAAATATAGGTGCACTGGTAATTTTTAATAGAGATGTAATTATTCTATATATGCTATTTTGACCATTTATTCTTTTTATTATATACCTCAGTCATTTTCCCAGATGAACAATTGTAAATGTGCATTAATATTTAAACTGGTAAATGATATCCTATCGACATATACATTCTTTCCTGTTTTTAACTTTTTAAAAATCACCAGCCCATTTTTCAGTTGCAAAATTTAATTTCCTCACCCTAATTTAGAGCAGTTTTAGGTCATTTATTATCTTTATTAAACTAATTAGTTTGAATATTACTGTTTTTCCCCAGAAATATTAACATTTGATCATGAGGCGGTGTCCAGTCCTTAACCGAGCTAATAACATATGAAATGTGATTATTACTGTTGTTACAAAATAGCAGAATCCTCAACTAGATCTGGCACTAGGAGATGTAGTCAGTGGTTCATGGAGTTGTATAGAGATTGCACAGAGAAAGTCTCTGTACCTGTAACATTAAAGGTTGAGATGCTCATTTTTATATTTTAGATTTATAGAGACGAGTATTCTGACAACTTTGACCATAATAACTACAAATCCTGCCTTATTTGCTTTGCTGATGTGTTCAGTGATCATGTCAGTTAGATTACCATGCAAGATATACATAAATAGTCCTGAACTGCAGTATTTAATTTAATAAGGTAACTCAGGGCTGGAGATTTAGCTCAGTGGTTCTGGCACCTGCCTAGCAACTGCAAGGTTGAGAGATCAATCCCTGGTAGTCACATACAACAATACCGGGAGTGGTGGCTCATGCCCACCAGCAGTCAGTACCACATACGACAAAGTCAGATTTGGTGGCTCATGCCTATAATCCCAGCACTTGGGAGGCAGAAGCAGGAGGATCACTGTGAGTTTCAGGCTTGCCTGGGCTGCATAGTGAACTCAAGCTACAGAGAGATCCTGTCTAAAAAAAAAAAAAAAAAAGGTAACTCAGAATGCATAAAGATATAAAAATAATTTTAGTATTGTGTTAGAAAATGCATTCTTCTAATAATTTCTAGTGTACTTGTTACATGTATTTATTTTTTTACCTTTCTTTACCTTCTTTTTAATGCAATTGACTGTTAGTTGTAAAATTTAAGACTAAAATCTATTAGTTTACTTTTCTTTGCTCCTACATGTCTACCTTTTTCATTTTGTTTCATTCATATGGAGGCTGCTCTTTTTCCAGTGCATTTAAACCTTTAGTGTTCCCTATGTGCTTTGTTCATAATATATAATATAAATATCTATACATTATATGTTATATAATATATATGATGTATATAATATATAATATTATATATCATATCATATGTATAATAAATAATATATTAATAAATATATATTTATAATGTCTAATAAATATATATAACACAATATATTATAATATATAATATATAAAATGTGTATTAATATTAAATATATTAATATTGATATATATTTCATTATATTATATTATATATATAATATAATATATATTTACTATGGTGTTGAGCTACTAACGTCACATTCAGTTCTCCAATCTCCTCTCCCTGCTTCTCACACGTTACTGTAAAATAGGTGATGAGACAGTGTGGGAACTACGTGTGGTGCTGGACTAGCCACATAAACATTTCATCCCTCACCTGCCCCTCCTCATCTATCTGCTCAATACGTCGTACGCAGCGGCGCTGAGCTGTTCATGGGTCAACAAATGCTTGGTAAATGGGAGAACAAACGGCAAGAGTGCTTTCAAGTTCTGTACCTATTTTCTGGATCATGATTCAGCATTAAAAAATACTATTCAATATTAAATCATAGTCACTCTTCGGCAGCAGCATGATAGATTCAAAGAAGAAGTTAAGCAGCTTGAAAAAATGACTAACATTCAAATGTGGCAAACGCTGGAATACATGTTAGCTTTCGGGCTTCAAACATATTGATTTTAACAGATGGATCTTTTATTTATCCATACATATAATGTTCCTTGGTATTTTTGTTCAATACACTGCAAAAAGTTTAAAAAAATTGAAAAACAATAAAATAGCTAGTTAACTGAGAGTTGTAAAATGTGAAATATTCGGTAAAAATTGTTAGAGAGAATGAATGGATGGATAAATACACGTGCCCATTGTGAGTGTCCGTCCACTCTAATCACCATTCTTCTTACAGCCGTGTCTAAAGGAAATCAAAGACAAGGCCCTCTGAGCCAAAAGGTCTGTCTTTGGTGTTCAACTTCCCAACCAGGACTCAATGATAGCAAATGGATAGATTTAACTTTTCAAAGAAAATAAAGTGCAATGAAATAGTACTTTTCTTTTCATGGCTAGTATATATGAATTATTATCACTTCTTTAAATGGTTTCACCAAAGTTGAAATAAATCCAGCAATGCAAACTTTTCTAATTTCACAGCCTTCCTGAAAGATATAAACACTTATAATGCATAATTAGACAGGTATATATTGGATTACTAAATATGTATTTTTGACCCTCACTTCAGGGTCATACTTCATTATTGCATCCGTAAAGCAGCTCTTACTTGCTGATTTCCTGTCTAGTGTTTGTACCAGTTTCTAAGAGAACTGTTATGAATGTACCTACTTCTCCTATTCTATTAATTCTGTGTTTCTCATACATCAAAGCATTGTTAGGCTATGAACATGTAAAATCACCAAGTTATTTTGTCAAAAAGTCCTTTTATCCTTTAAGAGAGTAAGGTGTGATAAAAATATGGTGGATGTGTCAATATAAAAATTATTTCAATAAAAGATGTACCGCCGCTAATCCTACTCAGTGAACTATGACTCTGAACCCACTTATGGCATCATTCTTGTCATTTTGCAAAGCAGTTCAGAAGTTATATTTTATTGATGCCTTTATTTTCATTGTCATAGTTGATTTAAAGTCTTGAATTTATTCAGAAGTTTTACCTTTGATGGTCTTTTTGACGGTGGGGATAAGGCAGAAATTTCAGGGTGTCAGGTCAAGTGAAAAAGGTCAATGAGTATGGATTGTAATGTTTTCATTTGAGGAAAATTGCAGTGTCAGAAACAATGTGACATGAGATGATCTCATGATGGAGGCTGAAACCATTTGCCCATCCTCAGGCTGTTTTCTATGACCATTGCTTCTGTAAATCCTCGAATAACTCTTTTTAATATTCAGAATGTACCACAATGTTCCTGGGTGCAAACTCAGCTCATAAAATTCTAAGCAAGGTCAATTCTAAGCATCACCATGAATTCGGACCTTGGCTGACAGATAGTCTCAGCATCTCAGGATCAGAACCACAGACCCGAGTTTCATCTTCCATGATGACATTTCTTCAAAAGCTAGAATCTGAAGCAGCGTGACTGTACAACTCCAGTGAAATGCACTGTTTGTGATCCATAATATATGGCACACTTTAACACACATCTCTTTGCCAGAGCTCACAACTCCCTGAACTGAAGGAGTTGAAACTTGTCAAGCAGTTTATGTAGGCTACAGTGTGATGCTTTTCCTACTAAGGAAGCCTTCTTTTCCTTCAGAAGGCTCAAGGTAGTAGCACTAATGCTGTATTTTAAACCACACTTCATAATTCCCATTTTGGTACCTTGTTTAGTATAGTTTTGTCTTCCATGACTATAATGGACTCATGCATCTTTCTTACTTGAGCATTTGACTTTAGTCTACTAAAATCATTGTATTTGAAATGTTCCTCATAGAGAAGATGAATTTATGGTCTTTTGTCCATATCAGTTATCTCAGTCTTTAAAATGATGTGTTGGGCTCATTTCTAATCATAGAAGCTATTGATATACTTGATGAAATCCTTCATTTTATCATGCTGTCCATCCATTTCTTTCATGTTTGGTTCTTTCCTTCTATTTTGTCTTCTTAAAGATAAAAATAACATTCTTAGTATTGATTTTTAATATAACCATTGTGCTTTGAAGTAGAGGTGTTTATGTGGTTTTAGTTTTACATTGTTCACTTGAACATATAGTATCTGTGTCTAAACTTAATATGATCTGATATTGTGCAGTTGCTGAGCTGAGACTAAAGGAATATCAGTTAAAATGAACATATTTTTCAGTGAGATAAAATTAAATTTTAGAGAACAGAGGATTTTCATGGGTTCAATGGTGATCTGTGCTAAGATTATTTTCTAATTCCTGGAAGCTGTGAATTTTGCATTGTTTGTAATAACTTTTGCAGGTGGAAAATAATTCAGAAAAACAAAATGAAGACAAGCAATAATCATAATCAATTTGGTTATTTATCTTTATCACATAATCTCATTGTCATACAACATTCTCATTGTTTTTCAAGCTCTCCTATATTTTGTATATTTTTGAGAAGTCATTGGGTCTGGCACCCTTACACTGTACCCAGTGAAAAAATGATACTCAAGACAGAGTTTTCTGTCTTCTGAAATATCCTATTTTAATGTATACATCCTAACAGTTTGCAGTTATTTTTTCTACAGATGATTTTTCCTTTTTATATCACGTAGATAAAATCAGGCAATTTTTGGTGCAAAATCACAGTTTTAGATGTTGGATATTTATTTGAAGTGTACACTTACACAGATAAAGTAGTTTCGAGATCCAAATTGAAGCGGGGAGGACTATTTCCATTTACACTCCTATTGGGTAGCAGTGGGTTTTCACTGTTTTAGAGTCCACCAACAACTCACTTAGCACCCTTGGTACAAGGGTCCCTTCACTTAGCACCTTTGGTACAAAAGTTTGTGGCAAGCACTTTACTTAACTACGTGGTTTTCCTTTTACACATATATTGTGTCTTGAGTTACATCTGAGCTCTTTGAACTTGGATCCCTTCAAGACTAATTTGGTTCAAATATCTACCAAATATTGAAAAATAGTCTATTTGTTTCACCTTTCGTGTGTTATTAAAATATTTGTTAGGTATGAGCTATAAGGGAAGGGGACCAAGAGACAGAGGGAGGTGGAGCAAAAGGAACATACAAAGACTTGACGTGTTATCGTTCATGTCTCAACTCCTCCAGATGAATATGTCACGTTCTGCAAACATGTAGTACTGGAATTAAAAGCTAAAAATCAGTAGGGGGCACACAGCAAAAAAATAAGCTTATCAATCTCACATATTTTCTCCACAAAGCACATGACAGCTTTTTCTTTTTGTACTTAGCCCTATGAACAGTGCTTAAGGGCCATTTTAAAGAGAAAAATCATGAAGAAAGAGCAGTAACACATGATAAAAGTGACACAGAATAAACCATGGAAAGTATACTTCTTTGCAGTAGAGAAGCTGAAATAAAAAGAGAATTTCGGGCCAGATGTAGTGGCTCATGCCTGTAATCCCAGCACTTGGGATGCAGAGACAGGAGGATTGCTTAGTTTGAGGCTTGCCTGGGTTACATAGTGAACTCAGGGCCAGCCTGAACTATAAAGCGAGACCCTGCCTCAAAAATAAATAAATTAATTAATTAAAAATAAATAAAAAAATAAAAACAGAATTTCATCCTTTTTGGCCTTGGCTGAGAACATGAATGACAGATGATTTTTTTTTATTGTCATACTAGGCGTGGCCACAGATGAAAACCAAAAGTGGCAAATATTTATTTGGAATTTATGTACAAATGTTAGTGAATAATGCAACTTGAAAATACAGCATTCATGAAAAATGAAAATGAAGACCAAAGCATATTCCTTCTAGGTAGACAAAAAACTACATATTATGGTTACATCATGTTTCTAATGCCACCTCAGCACTGCTGAGTGCTAACTTTTTTTTTTTTTTTTTTGAGACAGGGTTTCGCATTGTAGTTCAGGCTGGCCCTGAGCTCACCATGTAGCCCAGGCAAGCCTCAGACTCAGCAATCCTCCTGCCTCTGCCTCCTGAGTGCTGGGATGACAGGCGTGAGCCACCACGCCAGGCACTGTGGTATGTGGTATTGATGGCTGGTGGGCGTGAGTCACCATGCCCAGCGTTGTATGTGGTTACCAGGATCGAACTCAGGGCCTTGTGCTTGGGAGGCAGGCACCGGAACCACTGAGCTAAATCTCCGGCCCTGAGAGCTCACTTCTGTGAGCTCACAGGATCAGCAGACACCATTAAGGTCATATATTTGAATCACCAGTTCTGACAAAGAGAATATTTTTCCTGAAATGCTGCATAATCTTCAATTTTGATATCTTAGCATTCCAGAGTCCAGTAATTGATGAGAAAGTACAGTCTATTTGTCAAGTAGATTATAGCAATGAAAGTTAATCAATAATTCATATCCATTTAAAGCAGAAAAGCATAAATCCAATACTCCTATGAAAGCCATTTTCATTTATAATATTTTTCAATCTCACAATAACGCTTTAATAAATTATATTTTCCTTGTCTTTCCAAATGTAAACTCAAGGATCAACAGGGTTAGTCCAGTTACCCTTGATTTCATAAATAAATGCAATGGAAATTGAACATAAACCAGGTATGTCGGACCACAAAGCTCATGGATTTTCCGTGCGTCATCATTTCACTTTGTGCTGACCTCTGTCTGTTTCTTTTATTCAACAACAGAACTGTTTTTGCTATTAGTAATTGAATGGTATTTCTCTACTTGATAACACACCTTCCCCTGTTGACTTAGAAAAGTGCATGACAAAAAAGCTGTTCCTCCTCCTACAAAAGCTTGTGTTTGGAATACATTTCTGCATGGAGTTAACTTGAAAGAATATGTAGTGATCATAAAAGCATAAAATATTACATCAGATGTATTTCAAAAGGCTCAGACTTTGAAATAATTAAGCATAGCTATTTTTTCCTTAATGAGATCCATCCTGGTAAAATTTCTCAATTAATGAATTATTAGAACATACATATGTATGAAAGGAAAATAGAAAAGAAAAATTAAATGAAAGTAGAAAAGAAAACAAAGCTAAAGATATTTTCAAAGCAAAAAAATTTTTTTTTCCCGAGACAGTGTTTCCCTTTGTAGTTCAGGCTGGCCCTGAGCTCACTATGTAGCCCAGGCAAGCCTAGAACTCAGCAATCCTCCTGCCTCTGCCTCCCGAGTGCTGGGATTATAGGCATGAGTCACCATGCCTGGCATTCAAAGCAAATCTTTATATTTTCTTCTTCTGCATTATATATCCTACATAGGGAAAAAAAAGGAAGCAAAACTAATAGTCATGTTTCTGTTTCTTAGTGTGTACTCATCCAGTAATATTCAGAAATTGTAAAGACTGATTTAACATTCATTAAATCTAGGAATCATTACTTTTCACTTGCACTGCACATACTGCTTAAGTTGCTAGAAATAATTCCAATTTTGCATAAAATTTGTAATTTTACATAAAGGTACAGCACAGAGGATTTGTGAAAATCTATTATCATTCAGATGCTCAACAAACAGTATATATATAATCATCAAAAACTCATCAACATTAGAAATTATCATCAAGAGTTTACTTTCATTTCATCCTCAAATCCTGCTCACATTTCATTAAATGTCCCCAAAGTTTCCTTTGTAATGAAGGGTGCAGTTTACAGTTACCTGTTATGTTTATTTGTGTATTTCTCAGTCTGGGGTTAGAACGAGTTCCTTAGGCCTGCTTTGACTTTCCTGACCTTCACATTTTTGAGCAGTATGGGGTGGTGATTTTGTAAAATGTTCTTTGATTTAGCCTGGTCTGACATTTATTCCTGATCAGATTAGGAGTTGCATCTGTGATGGGAGTAAAACTTATTCTTTGTGATAGTTAATTTCATGTGCCAATTTAACTGAATTAAGAAATACCTAGGAAGCTTCTTAAGCATTATTTCTGGGTATGCCTGTGGGGACCTTTCTAGAAAAGAGAGCAAAAGATTTAGTGGGCTGAGTTACTCCAATTGCCTGAAAACCTAGATAGGGCAAGACAGAGAGGCAAGATGGATTCTTCCTCTCCTCAATTTGATTCACCCTTCTCTTGACCTTGAACAGAACATACCCAGGTTCTCTAACATCTGAGCATGAAGACTTATACCTGCAGACCTCAGGTACAAAAGCCTTTGACTCAGACCAAGAATTACACTGTGGGTTTCCTATGTCTGAAGCCTTCATATTAGAACCAAGTTCTGTTACCCTCAAGCTAGAGTCTCTAGTGCATAGATGGTATGCTGTAGGCCTTCACAGCCTTTATAGTAACATGATTCAAGCCCCCTCATATATTCCCTCACTATATGTTTTCTGATGGTTTTTTTTTCCCTCATCTGTTTCTCTGGAGAACCTTAACACACTTTTGAATGCTTTATACTAAATACTTGCAAGTATGAATCTGTAGCATTAATGTGATGTTAATTTTGATGAACCAATCACACTAGCTCAAGCAAGTTTTATCCACTGTAAAGTTAGTTGTTTCATTCTTTCAAGAAATTAATTTGAAAATTGATATCCAGTAGAGATGAAAGCTTTCCTGGTTTTTATGGGTTATAATCATTACTATTATTATTCTTGCATATGTTGAAACTGTTTTAAATTTAAGTAGTGGAACCCCTTGCATCTGACATGTGTGCCCTACCATGTCTCACCAGTTTCTGGGCATGTTCTCCTACGAACAAACTGTTCCATTTTCACAGAGGAGTGTTCCTGGGTTAGCCTTGGGAGAAGCTGTTTATATGAGTTTCGGTTCCTTTTAGTAGAAAATGACACTTAGAGATTAAATTTGAGCCCTAGATATTATTAATCCTCTTTGATTATCACTGTGTCTCTTTAGTAGAAATTGTTAGCAAATATTTATGTTGATGACTAACTTAAAAGTATAGAAGTAATTACCCAAAAGCCTGGCACATTTTCTTTACCTTAGTTATTTCTTTTCTCGCTGGTAATGTGAACACATTGTCTTTACTTCACATCTTTTCTCTATCTCTTTCATTTTCTCTACTGCTATCAGTGTCTTTCCATCTTGTATTAGCTGACTGGCATAGTTGGTGATTTTTGTATTTAAACATAATTCCAAATGCAAGTTCTGAAAACTTATTCTTTATTGGCACAAAAACTGAGGTTATAAAAGCAATAGAAACTAAATGTTTACACAGGACAAGCCAAAGGGGGGAAAATAAGCAAACAGGCTATTGAAAATTCTGGAAAACTAGAACCTAGATGCCTTAGCTAAATTGGTCTGTTGCTGCTTATTTCTAGCTAATTTTGGTTATAGTGCCAGGGTGGTTTCTCATGTTTAAAAAAACCTTGGAAATTATATGAAGTTTGCAGGTCTTAAATGCTGACAACCGAATATTTGATCAGAGTCATTTAACATTTTATGTTCCAAAGAATATATATCTCTATGCCATCATTTAAAACATTTTACTTGTACGCAGCAAACATTTATAGTTGAGTCAGCTAAAGATGTCAGAAAAATAGCTGATTTTCCCTCCTTCAATTTTTTTCTTTTTTTGCTTACCAACTATTCAAACATTCCCATTTAAATGCTTGTGACACATTCATGCTGTCCTTCCTCTCCATGAGGTACAATGCCAGCTGGTACAGTGAACATACAGCTAAAATGTCTTATTTTCCCCTCAATATATAATAACATTGTAAGGAGAAGGCAAAACATACGATCGTTTGAATATGACTTAGGTCCTCTAAAACTCATTGGAGATTTGTTTCTTAAATTAGTAGTGCTGAGGTGATGGATCTTTAAGGGTGAGGGTGACAAGAGGGGTTAATTGAGTTCTTACAGGGCTGGAACAGTTACCTCAAAGTGGGCCGATATGCAGCAAGGCCTCCCATTATGTATATATTCTGAAATATCCATTTGCTTTTCCAGGTTTTCTGCTATGTTATATTGTATCATAGTGGTCCCATCTAGAAGCCCACACTCCAGAAAAACAATCTAAATAAACTTATTTCTTTTGTAATAATCACTCAGTCTCAGGTATTCTATTACAATTGTGTGTGTGTGTGAATGCTAAAATATTCTTAAGAACGTATTTCAATAGTCGTTTCTCAGACTGGAAGGAAAAACTGGCATATCTTCTGAAATTGAGCTGAAAAATCCAATTATATTTTCTGAGCTTAGTAACTGAATTTACTTTCTAGCATTTAATAAAATGGAGATTGAGGCAAAGCAGTCAGTATTTGCAAAAAAAAAAAAGGATTTTGAAGTGGATGGGGAATGGAGAGGATCTGGAAGATGAAGCTATTGAGGATAGTTTATAAATTAGCATGAAGTAATAGTCAAACGTATTTTAAGCTGACATGGTATGGACTAAATAATACTTCCCCATGGAACTGATAATAATAGAAGAACAGAATAATAAAGGAGAAAATTTGCAAGTATAATCGATTGACATTTTGACTGAACAAGACTTGGAAGAACTAAAGATACAGATCAGTTTAAAATGACTTCAAAATGTTGGTTCGGAACAATAAGGAGAACATAATTAAAATAACCAGGGTGTTTGAGAAGAGAAGTTAATTCATGGGAACCAACTTAGTACCTTCATATTTTAGGCACATTTGAAACGTAGGTATAAACATTACATTCAGCAATCTGTGAGAATAGAAGGGCTGGATGTTGGTAATGGCTACATGAAAGCTAAATGAGAACCAGTCACATCCAAGTCAAGTTCCTAGAGACTTACTACGGCAAGAGTATGTCTAGGCTTAAGCTGGAGCCTTGGGAATTGATAGATACATCACAGGAAGAGGAGACACGTAGGAGGAGAACTCACGGAAGCAGCTTTTTAGAGTTTTAACACCTGGGCCTGCCTTGGAAATTTATATGCTAATCCAGAGTGTTTCCGATATTTTGAAAACAATTTGAAATTACTGAAGTAGTTCGATCTGATGGTGATAGACTTAGTTATGTATACACATAATTAAGTGTGGGTATAAGGTGTCATGTATCACACCTGATAGAAAACAGTAAAGCAAAATATTTCCTTCTTTATACATTTATGCACATATGTATAACATCAGTGTGTTCATTCAAGAAGCAAAGAGATATTTTCAAAAGTTGATTACCTACTGCACAACTTAATTACATGTGATCTAAAATAGAGGAATCTACCTGATCTTCCTGAGGTGACTGAAAAAGGAACAAATATACTTAGTTCTGAGAGAGAAAAAGAGGTTAGTTAAGTAAAGAGATGTGTGTATTCTAAGTATAAATCACAAACGCGAAGATTCTGACATTCAGTGCATTTCTCTGTACTTTGAAACCATGATCCCTTTCGAGATAAGGCCCCGTCCTAGAAACCAGGCTCCTCCCCGCAGACCCTGCAGCTCGATATGGCTCAGCTGACGCCCCCAGGAGCTTCTGGCACAGCGGGCACCCTCTCCTCTTTCCCTGTCCTCTCTACCACCAAATCAAACCGCAATAAGAATTTTTCAGACTATTCTAATTTCTGATAATCTTCAAATGAAGAAGAAAGTGATTTTCACACATAGAGGGATTTAATCTTTTGTCTTAAATCTACATGCTATGGAAATATATTCCAGAGGTGAAAGAGGAAGAAAAATTACACAGCACATACAAAAATACCGATTTTGCAAATAGTTTCCCAAACTGACAAAGTCCTATACGTAGAAGCCTTAAGTGTCATGTGAAAAAGTTCACCTGAAGAATGTCATTGTCAATTGCAATGAGACAATATAAAAAGGACATATTTAGATTACTCTAAAATTTGAGTGATTTTCAAGATACACTATGTATTTTCTTTTAGCAATTTACATTTTAAATAAATATGTACAAATCTAGTAATGAAAATGCATACAACTACATAAAAAGTTCCATATAACAACAGTTTCATCAAAACTCCTATTAACTTCAGTGAATTCTAAACATATAAAGTTAGGCAAAACTTCCCATGGGATATACCTATGAAATAAAATGCCCATCATACCCTTGATATTAGGTTCAAACACACAAGAATTAACGAATGCCAAAAATATAGATCACATACAAAATAGTCTTAAAATTTCATTTTATTTTTATGTTATACAATCAAATAGTGTGGAATAAATTGAAAAATGTTGTGATATAATTAAATAAGTTTATACAGAAGACCTGTCAATCTATAATTAAGATAAAGTCATTTTCATAAGATTTTATTAATCTCTTGATGAAAAAATATTTTAAAACATCATGGCAGTAAGCACAAGGTAGGTGATATGCACTGAATTAAATTTCCTGGAAATTTATATGTTTGAGCCCTAATCTCTAGGACAACAGAAATGGAATTATGTTTGGAGTTTTAGAGAAGTAATTCATTTAATTTAAAAATCTCTTGTGGCCCTCAAAAGATTGTGATAAGGGCCAGGGATTTAGCTCAATGGTTCCAGTGCCTGCCTAGCAAGTATAAGGTCCCTGGTTCAATCTTGGGCAACCACATACAAAAATGCCAGGTGTGGTGACTCACGCCCACCAGCAATCAGTACCACACACCACAATGCCAGGGTGTGGCGGTTCACACCAGTAATCCCAGCACTCAGGAGGCAGAGGCAGGAGGATTGCCGAGCTCTAGGTTTGCCTGGGGTCCATAGTGAGCTCAGGCTGAGTCTGAACTACAAAGCAAGACCCTGCCTCAAAAATAAATAAATACATACATGTATACAAACATACATACATAAAGATTATGACAGAGAGATACCAAGGAAGAGGTCCCAGGAGAAAGACCAAGTAGAGAATCGTACAAAAATAACAAATACAGAGACCCACAGAAAAAAAATGCATCATTCTAACTTTGATTTGGAGGACTTTTAGCTTCCAAAACTAGAAGGAAATAAAGTTTTGGTGTTTAAACTACTCAACCTATGGCATTTTGTTAGAGTATTTTCTATATTTCCAAAATAACTATTTCCTACCAATATTGTTGTAAACAATGCAGATACCTTTCCTGCCAAATGCAGTCTCATTGTCCAATTAATAACTCGAGGGGCTGAGGATTTAGCTCAGTGGTGTTTGCCTGCCTGACAAGTGCCAGGTTCTTATTTCAATTCCTGGTACTGGAAAAAAATTAATATGCAATATACAGTAGTTAGATACCATCCTTCATTTCCAGGCTACTGGCTCCTTTTGAATTTACTTAGTTTTCAAAATCATCTTCAAAGTAAAGACTATTAAAGTAAAATAGTATAGAGGTATAAGAACAAAATAAAAATCATGAAAGGAAGATTAGTATTCTATAAGTCAATAAACTTTATGAGTCACTTATACTTGTAAGATATATTGTAATGCAATTATCAGACTGTGGTTAAATATATAGCTCATTTAGCAAATCACACAAATGAGTAAAACCTGGTAGATAACTTGATCTAGTAAGAGATAATGTATACAAGATTTAACAATAATGTAGAGTATGCATAAATCTATTAAATATGTAATGTGAGCAATAAGACAAGCAAAATCAAGAGCTGAAGTCTAATGCTTAGTCAGTAAAACTTGGCAAGTGTAATGACTAAACAATTTACTGAAACAGCAAAATATGCAAAAAGGAGCAAGAAATCTTATTTATTAAAATGTGATATTGGATCATCAGAAGATAGTTTCAGATGATTTGAAAAACAGGCTGTTTGAATGATCTACGAAGCTCCATCAGCAAATTATGCACCTCTATCATTGAGCTTTATGAAAAATTAATTGGCAAACTATGGGGTTTTATGATTGCAACAGAGGAAATTCATTGAGACACTAAAAAGTTTATGTGCATAATTTCAAACTCTTAAATGGCATCATAGAGGTTTTCAGCTTTCATCTGTTAAATCTTCTCCAGAACACCTCCTCTTTTCTCTTGCTTTTCGTTACATTTTGCCTGACAGATTATAATGGGTACAAAATTGAAAAACTTAAGTATAAATAAAGAATTGCTTTGACAATTTCATGTATGATTACAACATTGCTATATACCACTAGTACTGATATGTACTTCTAGTCCAGCACATAAACCTGGACCAATAAAAGTACAAGAAGTAACTCTCCTTTTAAAATCAAATTCTTTATTGGTACATTTTATATACAGCTCACGATCACACTCAACGTTGAGAAATTTGTACCAGTATATTACGTGGTAAGTTTGAGTCATACTCAAACAGACATACCTTGAGGACACACTGATAAGTGAAATAAATAGGTCACAGATATGTAAATACCATATCTTTTTTTTTTCTGGTATGAGAACCTGTGGCTGTGAGTTCTAGAATGTAGGATAGATTTTGTGAAATAGCAAATATTCAAAGGGAAAGGGGTAGGGGAAAGTAATGAAGTAACTGTTTTAAAAAACTGTATGCTAGGGATTCCATACTTGGAATGCCTAAGAAAATTGAAATTTATTTTGTGAGCCTATTATATCCCAAGTTACAAGATTAGGTCTAATTTTCCAACCACTTCATGGCAGAACTGAATCAAGGAGGTAAAGATCAGAGTTCAAATTACCTGGTTCAGAGCAAAAGAGAAAAGGTACTTGCATTGTTTAGAGATCCCTAATTCTGTGTTGAAGTCAGTGCCCCACATATGCAAGGTAAGAATATAGGAAGCTTACACAGAGCGAATGCTATGGGTTCAACTATGAGTATATGCACTACAAAAGAACAGTCCTGGAGTCTTGAGGTTTTGACGAGTAAAGAGTGAAGATACCATACTGACACAACATTGATATGCCCTGTGAACACCTAGATTTAAAACCATGCCTTAGAATAAGACCTCCATTATAGGACTCAACAGACAGACCCAAAGTGACCCATATAAGACATGTAGGTTTTGAAGTGTGACAACTTGTAGGAGTATGTGTTTTTCACAATCTAACCAGAAAAGGAAAATATCAAATTTATACATTTTTTTGAGAAAACCTGACCTTCTCTTCAAGAGAAGAAACCACAGTATATATTCTTTACATGTAGGATTAATTGCTTCTGATACAATTTAAACATTGTTAGGTAAGCAAAGAAACTGGAGAATAGAAATCTTAGCTTTGTGTTTTAATAAAGTAGATAATACAATATATCTATGAAAAGACCCACATTGAGATTAACTACACAGTAAATAAGCTATTAAATATATGTATATAGTTAAAGGAAAATTTAGCAATGTGACCACAGCATAGAAATATAAATCCAGGGGAAACTATAGATATAATTAAAATGAAAAGATCACTGATTAGATTTCAAAACACTTTGAATATGGCAGTAGAAATGTTTAGTCAACTTGTAGAGTCAACACATAGTTAATTTCCCATAGGAAATTTAATGTGTTCACAGAGTGTAATGGAGGAGGTTAGTAGGAGATAAATCTCGGGTGAGAAGTGATGAAATTAAAAGGTGATTCTGTTGAGCAGGAATAGGTTTGGAAATAAAACATGAAGAAACTGTTTGGAATACTTAAAAATTTAAGATACTTGGATAATTTTTCAGAATAGCGTGAACAAAACTTCCCAGTTAATCATTCACTAGAAAGAAAAGAACTTAAAGCAGAATCAATGACTTAAATTTATAAGCTTGATTAACTAGATGGATGGGAAAATTAGTTTGTTCAAAAAGTAGGTTTCATCCACATTCCACATATCAGAAACTATTTACTACTTACACAATAAACCACATAATCAGAAACTCCTACTAGTCTAGATTTTCTTTATGTTGAAATAGGCAACCTAAAACAAAGTAAAAACATCCTGTGAATCACATCTTGTAAAGCTTATGTTCTGTGATGTGAACTGAAACTTAGCATGTTAGGTTTCTCATCAGAGAGACACAATATTCGATATCCACAATTTAATAAAGAAGAGTTTCATTTGGCTCATGGTTTCAGTTTCTGACCAACTGGCTCCAGGGCAGAGCCAATCTGGTGGGGTTGCTTGGCAGAGCAAGGTGCTTAGTTCATGGCAGCCAGGAGCAGAGCCAGAGGGGAAGGGGGGTCAATTGGATAGACTCACCCTGAAGGTCACACCTCCAGGACTCACCTAGAAGTACCAAGAATTTGGCTCCATTAATGGCCAGATTGGATCCCCAAACTAACCAAGCTGAAGCTACAATTTATTTATTTTTAAATTGAATTCTTTATTGGTACAATTTATATACATCCCATAATCACATATAACATTGGGGAATTTGTACCAGTATATGACACAAGTTAATTCTCATTTTTACCCATATCCCTACCCCCCACCCCCCTTTATACATACTCTTTTATTTTCTTTCTATATCATATTTATTCCTTCCCCTCATTACATTCCCACACCAAATTTCCTATGGAAATTTCCCACTCTATAAAAGCTGTCATACTTTCTAGAGCTCATTTGCATCTACAGGTGTTCATGTCAAAGAGAAGATCTGGAATTTGCCTATCTGTGATCTATTGATTTCACTTATTAGTATATCCTACAGGTGTCTCCATTTGCACCTAAATGGATCAATCTTGTCATTCTTTATGGCAAAGTAATACTCCATTTTATAATCATTTTCATCTCTCGAATGACCAGTGATGTTGAACATTTCTTCATATGTGAAGCTACAATTTAACTGTCAAATTCAATGTGCAGTGAGACTATGAAAAGTAATAATATAATTTTATAATACAGTTAAAAGTACACTCAAATATCATTAAGGAGTAATCAACATTGGTCATTTACGTTTTTTTGGTCACTATGAATAAACCCAGAAAAGTCTGCATGTTAGAAGTAAAAGCAGTGATAGTAACACAACGATTTCTGTGAAAATTATGGTTGGAGGAATTAACTCTGGAAAACACCCAAACAAATATAAAAGAGACTAAAGATTACAATTTTGAGAAAGTATGGTCTTATTTTAATGTTTAAAAGCAAATAATTTTTATAAAATGCATGAGTATGTATAAGATCTATAAAACTAGAATGAAAGGAATCAAAGTACCATTTACATTTTACAGTTTACCCCGAGTGTCCCTTGAGCAGGTGTCATTTCAACCAGTACATTCTTGTGTTGAATAAATTTGATAAAATTGCTGTGTTTTTATTTCCTATTATATTAGCTTAGGAAAATTAATAGAAGTGCAAGTTTTGAACACCTGTGTTTAAATAATTGAATTGGTAAGTGATTAAGTGGAGAGGAATTCTATGTACATAGGATGATGAACTTGATCTAAAGATTCAATCAATTTCATTCAAAATTCCAGCAATTTACCCTGTGAATATTATAAAACTGATTATAAGTTATTTAAAATTACTCAGCATAAACAACACAGAATTGAAAGAGTGGAATGAAGTTGTGGAACAGACATTAGCAGTCATGTGAACTTCATATGAAGCTATAGTAGACATGGCGTGTGGTCTTGGCAGAAGAGTAGACAAGTATATCAGTGAAACAGAGCACTAAGCCTGGAAGTGGACTTAAAGGAATGTAGTCAATGGGTCTTTGACAAAATGAGCACAGGTAATATAATTGAACAAAAGCAATGTGTTAAATAAACAGTAGTAGAGCATGCCAAAAAATGCTGGAGCAACCAGAACTCTCATTTGGAGAATGACTGGTTTATTTCTAACAAATTTAACACAATTTTGAGATATAATACAGCAATGGCACTCCTTGGTATTTATCCAAAGGGGTGGAAAACATGCCCACACAAAATCTTCCAAATAGATGTCTATAACAGTTTTACACATAATTGTCAAAACTTAGAGAGATAATCAAGATGTCTCCCAGCAGGCAATTTGAGAAATTGGTCTATCTAGACAATGG